>JAJHUR010110700.1:355-12621 GCA_027495735.1 Lutjanus campechanus | reverse complement strand
TTATTTAAGGTTGAAGGCTCGTCGTAGTAAAGAGGTAAATGTTCACAGCCCATAACAACAGGAAATAAGTGTTCTCATCTCTGTACAGAAGGAGGTCGAGGCTGTTGTAGGTGAGGAAACAGGGGCAGGAAGGCCTGTGGAGATAGCGACAGCAGAGCAGAGGATGTGGTCACAGAGCAACCTCTCTGTGCTGAGAAACGACAGAGCTGCAGTCCTCCTCTTCACCGCAAAACACACCTGCAACTGTGCAGCAAGCTGCCGTGCTGCACGAGCCTGCGACACACAGCTGCTTCTGTGTCAACTGAAGCTCCAGAAAGAGCCGACAGCTGTTGATGTGCTGCAGCAGTCTGAACATGAAGGTTACAGCAGTTATAATGAGCTTTGTTAGGTTGGGAAGGTTACATTAAAAATGTATTCAGATACAGGTGCTAATTACCCGTTAAATAATGTAGTCTGTAATCGTAGTATCACAATATTAAAGTAATGTAACTTGATTACTTTCCTTTACATTTGGACTATGTCACCATAAATTATGGTTAAATTGTCAAGCCTAATATAGTGTTTTAGGGCTGCAACTGATGATTATTTTCATCATTTACTACAAGGAAGAAAAAGTCAGCAATTGTATCCTTTGATAATAAGAGTTCCTCTGAGCACCAACAAGGATATTTGATTTATTTTTTGATTACTTTTTTTTATTATTATTTGTTTGGTCAGTGACAGTTTTTAATTACAGTGTGAGTCTCTACAAAATGGTTGTCTGTAATGCTTTACCTTACGTCACGGTAATAGTGGGGTAAAAGTTTGATATTAAAGAGGTAAAAAGTCTTTCCAGGTAACAAGTCATAGCATTTAAGATATAATTTGAACAGTATTTCCTTGAAATAAAAGGGGATGTTTGGAGTATGTGGGGGGATGAATTTCAGCATTATGACATGGTCATTACAAATTTTGACTTCTATAGATTTTCATATTATTTTGAAAGTATGGTATAGTAGCCTCTATGTTTCCTCATTATTACCCAGTTATTATTGCAATAATGTCACCATATTACCATTTTCTAATCCCAATATTGCGCTGATAAAACCATATTATATTTGCCATAGTGTTACTAAATATTACTGTACTGTTACTAAATAGTTTTGCCTTGTTGCTAACTCTAGATAAGTCTCCCATGGGGCTTTTCCACCGGCTCTTTTGCGCTGATTTACATTTCCATTACCACTTTGATTGTGCCAAGCTGTGCCTTATGTGCAGGAGAGTAGAGAGAGAGAGAGAGAGATGTTTTTAAAAGTCTCTTTTTGTTCAGCTCCCAGTGCTTTTGTAGCTTCTAACAGAATCTTTAAGTCTTGAAAAGTATGTTTGTTTTTGTTTTGTTTTGTTTTTCTTTCAGTTGTTCGCAGTACCTCCTTTACAATTAATGGACACGGTTGACCAACTACTTACATTCTGAGGTAGGAAAAGTGTGTTTGTAAGGACAAGAAACTTCTAATGATTTACTTTTAACCTATAACATTATGTACCAACATACTTACATCAGCTTACAATCATACATACAATAAACACATGCTCTCACATTGTATAAATTAATCATCAAATTGTGCATGCAGGACATGAATGATATCCCACATCCCAGCTCATAATATACAGCATGCACATTATCAATCAGATGTCTCCATCTGCTGGACAGTCAGTGCTGTTACACCACTGGCTTTGGTCTGTGCTGAGCTCTAAAGTCAACAGTGTCAAATACGAGAGAGAACTCTAACTGTATCATAACTTAACAATGCTATGTGTTAGAGACTTTATAAAGATCCTGAAAACTTCATTTCAACAAGAGCTCTGATGCAATCAAATCCTTTTCAGAAGCTTTGTGATCCAGCCTTGAACTGGGTAATAAATCCATATTGATACTAGCCGTCTTTTGTGATTATTTATCCATTTTTGTCATGTGACGTGTGCATAGCAGGCAGCTCTAGGTCTCCAAACGCTATATGCAATGAACAACGGAGGCTCACCATGTCATCGTATCTGTAGATCTACACTGTACACTTCTCTACTCAAGCACCCACAATTAGAATAGAATAGCCTATATCAAGAAAATAATGTGCAGATTCTCATTTGCGCATTTGGATAGCAAATACTGTATAGGCGTGTGCGAAGCCCACATGTAATATTCCACGTATAGAGTTGTTTTTGTTTACATTTTTACACATCATGCTTGTCTTTGTGGACCAGAAATGCTGTCACATGAAAGTCAGCTGTGTTACATCTCAGAGAGTCAGAGCATCTGTGTAACTTTACCCAGGAAAGAGTTACTGTTCGTTCAGACCAAACGCGATGGAGGCGATGAACGCCACAAGTTTCTATTCAAAATCAATGTAAATGGCGCAATGACACGCGATGTTGCTTTGGGCGACGCGATTTGGGCGATAAGCGCGACGCGCCATCGCGTGTGTCGTTTGAAGTTAAAAAGTTTTCAAGCGACATCGCGTGACGTTGTGCCGCGACATCCAATCAGCGTTGACCTCCAACCACGTCACCGTCGTAGTTACGCCGGACGCTCATTTCAAAACATGGAGGAGAAACTTATTGTGGCAGCCTGAAGCCTGAAGTACCGCTGGAAACGGCCGTCATCCAGACGCAGCTCCTGGAGGAGGTGATGATATTCACCCAGCTGTGTGCGTCTTCGGAGGATATCATGCACCCATGGCGGCGTTTGGGTCTCCGATCCAAATCGGACGTCCACAACAAATAAAGTGCAGTTGTTAACTCAGCCATGGTTGACGAGAGAATAGCGGGAGGTGAAGACAATAGCGGGAGGTGGGTCGCGTCATCGCGCAATGAAGCGATGAAGCAATGAAGCCATGATCCAAAATGTGAACATTTGTGATCAAGCGACGCGATACTCGCATTGCGGGCGATTTCATCGCCTCCATCGTGTTTGGTCTGAACGCACGGTTAGAGCACACACGGTTAACAATGGCTTCATCACAGTGAATTTCCACAGGAAAAAAGACAGTCGATATTAGCTTATTAAGACCCACATTTACATGGACTTTAACGCAGGAGACCAGAATTGGTGTGTGAAACCAAAAGTCAAAGTTGACGTGTTTAAAGTCTTGCATGTGGCTTATGTCATATAATGTAACAAACTTATTTCAACTCAGACTATGAGCAACTAACCAAGTAGTCTGTGAAGATTCTCAGTCATCTAGGTCAGTGATGAAGAGGTGAAATAATCATTTTGTATGTAAATATGTCATTTACCAGCTGTAAACTGCTGGAAAAGTTTGAAAATGAACATTGAAAATGCTTGAAAGGATCTTGAATTTGATTTTGGAAAAGATATATGAACCCTGAAACTATGGTTTTAGTTGACATGTGCAAATCTGATTTTGTGGACCTAAGTCTTGAGGCCCCCCTGTGATTTCTGGTGTCCTCTGTAAGGGGGGCCCGGACCCCAGGTTGGGAACCAGTGATCTTGGTCATGGTCAGTGGTGGACAAAGTACTCAACCGCAGTACTTGAGTCAAAGTATAGATACTCCAGATCAAATATAACTCAACTACAAGTGAAAGTTGCTCAGTCAAAATTTTACTTGAGTTAAAGTCCTAGAGTACATGATTTAAAAAAATACTTAAGTATTCAAAAGTACAAATTAAAAAGCACATTTTCTAATATCAATACATTACTGTATTGTTGTCACGATGCATTTACAGAAGCTTGTACCTCTCTGACACCACCTAATGATGCACTGACCTGCTTGTACAATCATGATGCCACACAAAGCCTATAGAAACACCTATAAAAACGTCAGCATAGAAATGCAATCAAAAACAAATAGGACAGCTATTGTCATTTTCTGACGTAGGCTAAAAACAAAAATATTTTTTAAGAATAAAAACTTATAGGTAACTTTCCAATGATTAAACCAGGAGGAGACAGCACAGCAGCAGAGTGATAGCCACACTAGAAAAAGTAGCACTAATGCCTGCAGAGCCGGACATCGTTAATTTGTTGTGGCCCAGGCTGGGCAGTGGACAGAAGCTGCTTGGCCCATACTTCCCTGCCAGCGTGGACACACCCTCACTTGCCAGTAGGACACCAGAGAATGTGATGGTTTTGGAGGTGGTGCTGGCCCAGGCGCAACTCCCTACATTCTGTCTCATCCACACCTGGTCACCTTTCTTCAGGTCCTCCATGAGGTAGCAGGTGTTGAGGGTTGTGTCACCACCAGACAGCTGGGGAACAGGAGGGAAGGATGGCATTTTTAGGCACATTGCTCAATTACTCCATTACTAGCTTGGGTACTCAAATATCAATTTCATGTATGTCTTCTCAGTAGATCCTCTTCAACTTAACTAGAGATGACGCTAGTTTAATTTGGGCCCCAGCAATGAGTGGTGCAAGGACCCTGTTGAAATTGCTAGGATTACCATCATTGGTGTAATCGCAATATTTGCTGGGTAAACATGCTCGAAGAAAGACATCTGATAGGTGTTTTGGCCATGGGTGTGGCAAAATGGCAAAACAAAGCAGGCCCCGCCACACATTTCACCTACATCTTTGAAAATCAATATCAATAGGCACATGTATCGTGTCCAGGCATGCAAAAAAGCCTGTTGGAGCCATACCCCAAAACCAACAGGAAGTTGGCCATTTTAAATTACAAGATTACTTTTGTGTTGAATGATGTGGCTGTTACATAGCATCGAATTTTGATGTCTTGCCATCACAGCAGAAATGGTCAAATCTGCCTCAAACTTCACACGTTTAAGAGTCCCACCCTGAAGACATCTACAGTTCATGCCAATATTCAGTCATAGTCATATTGCCACATGCTGGTAACAGGAAATGACATGTTCATACTTTGAAGTGCTCCTCCTAGCAGGTTGACCAGATCCAACACAAATCTAGTCAGAAGACACTTCAGATCTTGATGATACTATGTTGTGAAAATTGTGAGTTTTCATCATACAGCATTCCCGTGGTGGCATGGTGAATTCATTGGTTTGCCTCTCAACAGGATGTTGTTGCGTGGTGTAATCTGCGCCAAACTTCACATGCTTGATAAGGGTTCTGGCCTGACAACATCTATATGCCAATTAAAAGTCATCATCATTGTGCCATCTACTGGCAGCAGGAAGTAAGCACTGTGTGACAATCATCATTTGATTTACTTGAAATTTTCATGGTGTGGTCTACACTTGATATACTTCTTTTTTTAAATGTTCACTTCAAATGGTGTACCTGAGCATGGCATAACATCCTCCGCTCACTCTTGACCATGAATTGCCAATCATTGTTGTGGTTTCCACGGCAGAGCTGGGCAGCAAACACAAACTGGTAGATGCCAGCAACCGGTGCAGTGAACACACCCGTTTCACTGCTGTAAGCGGAGCCCTGGTTCACTAACACCTCATTGAAGATGATTGGGTTGAACTCGATATCTCTCAGCTGCCCCTGGTAGGCAGCAAAGAAAAGAACAGCAGCCCCTGGGACACAGATTCATGTCTCAGTCAAATGTTAAAGACTGCATCACTTTGCCAGCTGATTTTGTCCAACAATGTGCAATAAATTCTTAACACACTCTACCTACCCTGTTGGCTGGCAGCTGTCTGAAGGGGGATCTGTGAAAAGAGTCGGGTGAGAGTTGGTTATGTTGGACCAGTATAAAAAGGTGAATTTAAGGGTGAAGTGTCAAAGGTCAGTTCACTCACAGGTTCCACTGGTCCTGCTACAACCAATCTGGTTACACACAACACTATCGCAGTAACAAAAACAGAACACATCTGTAACAAAGAGAAACCAAGCATTGTAACCAAAAAACATCCAACAAATTTAAGTCCAGATACAACACGTAGACTGACGGTTAAAACAGGTACCTTTGTGGAGCTCGTCTTCCTGCTGAAAGCGGTACAGAACTGACACACTCTGCAAAGTTTCTGGTAACATGGCTCTGTGCCCAGCAGGCAAAGTCCACCTGGTGCTGCTTTGTTACAAAATATGTTTGACTAACTCATTCCCAGGGCCGTTTCAGATTTTTTGGGGGGACCGTATGCAAAATGTTGTCCAGGAGCCCCTACTTTGTGAAACTATGATCCCAAACCCTCTAAAGTGGGCCAGAGGTACTGAACATTTGAACTGAACATTCAAATGCAACAATCTGGTTTAATTTAGGAGAAAAAGAGGCTAGATCCATAAAAACAAACCTCAACACATCTTTTTTTCCCCTCAAATTGAAATTACAAGCTGATGCCAGCTATTTTAAACCTACAGAAAAAGACAAGAAAAGTGAACAATTAATATCTTGTCTTTAATTATTTATTTATATTTATTTATATATTTTAATTAAATATAGGTAGAAACATCATTGCTAATCATTGCATTCTGTTTTTATTTACATTTTACACAGTGTCCCAGCCGTTTTGGAAAAGCATTCAGAAACAGAAAGATTTGTGAGTGTAATAGATAGCGCTCAAAAAACATACTGACATATCTCAGTCCTCAACAACCAAAAGAACCAACGTAAGATCTTCTGAAAGGTGCCTGGACTATTATATTTTTGATTAGAGAAAAGGGAAAGGGCAAAATATGTCAGTTATGGCAAGTAATTTCAAGGAATGGAAAAGCATGGAATGAATGACCACTTTGTTAGAGCTCTAAACATACATATGTGGATCTACCCTGCAAAGCAGCTGGATTTGCAAGATCACAAGATCAAATGAGAATCCATCCAGGCTGTTTGTGTCTGCACCAGAGGTGGTGTGAGCCAATCAGCATCCTTTTAAAGGACTACTGGAAGCTGTGAGCATGGTTTGAGGTGTGTCAACAACAAGAAGCACCCATGGAGGTGACTTGTCTCGAGCAAACAATGGCGGCTACTGAAGAGGTTAGCGTAGATACTGTGATAGCATCAGTTATAGATGAGTATTTCTTCATTGAAAGAAGAGCAAAGAACAACACTGAAGGCATTTATTGATGCCTGTCTTCTTGTGGCCAGCTTCGGCTAGGGTAAGCTGACATGATTAGCTGAAGTTAGCCCGTATTAGCCAATTTATTTTATTTTATTTTATTTTATTTTATTATATTTTAATAGACCACTTGTAAAGTTTGAAGCTTTTACATGCCTTAAAAAACTATTACAAGTGGCTAAATGAGACTACAGAGCTCGTTGCGGACACTAAATGTCACCATGCTTAAGTCACTTAATGATGGTGACACTGAGTCACTTGACTGTGGTGTAGTTCGTTCATAGCCTAACATTAGCTTTTTACTTCTGGCGATTGCATTTATGCTTCAGAAATCAAAAAAGTGTTGTTCATCTGGGACATCATCTTACTGAACAAAATGTTTATTTATCAGAAACTGTTGTTTGCCACAGACCTAATCCAATCAAAAAATCCAATCTAAAAATACCACTGTTTTTTTTGTGGAGGGAACCACAGCGATACTAAATTCCAGGTTGGCCCACAAAAATATGTCATCCCTGCAGTGCTCTATTCAAGTGATACACTGCTCTAGTGGCCTAAGTAATTATGACAGGAGCAAATGAGGAAGTCATGTTAACTAACATACTTAATGGAGTAACAACATCTGCATAGAAACGAGGCAGGGGTGGATGGGTGGGTCAACAAAATATCAAACATTTCTTGTTTTTAAAGGTCCAGTGTGTAGGATTCAAAAGGATTTATTGTCAGAATATGGCAGAAATTTGATATAAGTTTTCATTAGTGTGTATTAGTGTATGTTTTCATTAGTGTATAATCACCTGAAAATAAGAATTGTTGTGTTTTTGTTACCTTAGACCATTGGTTTCCAACCTGAGGTCTGAGCCTCCCTTATGGAGGACACCAGAAATCACAGGGGGTCTGTTCTGAGGTCCACAAAATCAGATTTTCACATGTCAACTGAAACCACAGTTTCAGGGTTCATATATCTTTTCCTAAATCAAATTCAAGCTCCTTTCAAGCATTTTCAATGTTCATTTTCAAGCTTTTCCAGCAGCTTAAATGACATATTTACATACAAAATGATTATTTCACCTCTTCATCACAGGGGGGAGCTCAGCTTTCCTTACAAGAAGAGGGGCAGCAAGGAAAGTGGTTGAGAACCACTGATGTCACTGATCTGATTTTTCTCCTAAATTCTGTGAGATCACCGATGATGTCACAGATCAGAGCATGTGGGCTGCCATGCTTGCTTTGTGACATCATAGATGATGTCACAGTTCGATATCTATGGTAGGCTATGATCTTCTCCTGTGATGTCACGATGATGTCAGTGGTCCAGAGGTTTATAAATAGACGGATGATACGGACTGAGCTGGAGTCGAGCCAGCTCCCTTAGATGGGATGCGTGGCGCGGACCTCCCCCACACGCTCAGAGGTGAACCAGTCGAGTCGCTGGTGATCGTCAGAGTTTCCCGCTCTGACCCAAAGTCGAAAATGAATCGATTAATGATTAATCATTAACTTCCTATACAAATATCTGACATATTTTATCTCTTTATCTAAAACTTAATTAACTAATTCAGTCAGGCAGCAATTTATTATGAAAGTAATGTGATTACAGTTTCAAGCAGTTTCAAGCACTCTATCCAAAAAGGCAAGCACTTTTCAATCCTTAAAATTCAAGGGTTTTCATGGATTTCCAGCACCTGTACCAACCCTGCAATTTATACAAACGTCTGTGTTTGGGCTGGGAGGGGGAGCTCAGCTTTTCTTAGATACAAGAAGGGGGTGCAGCAAGGCAAAAAGGTTGGGAACCACTGCCTTAGACTGAGCTCTTTATAACTGCAGGTCCTCTTCCATGGAGGCTGCTATGTTCCTTCATTACCCCAGAAGAGACAAACCAAACACTGGCTTTAGATATGGGCCTTTTGTGTTTTTGTGAGTTCCATCATTCCATCAGACTTTTTTGGGGGTGTTACATCTTTTTTCCCCCAGTCAGTCTAAACTTAAACTAAGTCAAAAGTTAAAGGCTGTAATTACATATGAGAAGTACAAACAGAACACCTCATTTTTTCTTCCACCAACTTCTTTTGACTTTCATTCTTGTCATCAACTGAATCAAGTTATGTTTAGGTCTGTTTTGAAAAAAGTTTTCTAAGCACATGTACAAATTTTGTTGTCCATTTCTATCATCCCTGCTACCCCTGACCAATCCATGAGAGAGATAAGTCTTAGTGTTGGTTTTGAGGCTTGTGCTCCTTCTGCAGCTAAAGCAGAAGCATTTCACTGAAAAAGATTTCTGATCATTACTTACACCACCGATATGTAGGAAATGCAAATACTTTTAATGATATAATGCTGTGTTCATTTAAGTTGAGGTTGGAAGTGAAATGTGCAAAAACTTTATGACAAACTTCTTATATCTGAATGTCTGAGGTACAAAATGTGTGTTTTACTGCTACAATATACAGTCACACACATAAACCTCAGAAAAGTTAACACAACAATGACAGCGCTGGTGGGTGAAAGATGTGCTGGCATTTTTCTTCCAGTGTTTTAACTTTCATCAGATACTGCTGACATTCCAGTGAGCAAAGCAAAGCAATTCAGTCTGGAGGATATGAATGATATCCCATGTCCCAGCTCACACTACATGCACATTATTAATGAGACATCTCCATCTGCTGGACAGTTGGTGCTGTTACACCACTGACTTCAGTCTGTGCTGAGCTCTGATGCACATTACACAACAAAATGTCAACAAAATACAAGTAGTTCAGAAAAAGTAAATTAAAATGAGAAACCAAAAAACATCAAGGTGCCTTTAAACCCAAATATTAGTAGTATTAGTCCATATTTTTATAATATTATTGAATCAATTAAAGTAACATAATGTCATAGGGGTTGTGACCACACACTGAAAACTGGTAACCCCAGCATTTTAGCCTGTTTTCTTCTGAGCTCTAGAGCTTAATTATGTTATTGTCTTGCTTTTACAGCACCCTGTTTCCAGCTGCAGACAGTTATTTTAAGAAAATGCTTAGATAACCCTGCTGTACATCATATTCCCAGCACCAAACAGCAAAGACACAAAGTTAGTCCCTTGCCAGTGAGCACAGTGGAGCATTTAGCAGCTAAAGAGTAAGATACTTACTTCAGGAGTTGGTAGAGACCAAAACAGTGATACAAAGACCCCAAGTTTAACACACAGACATGAGATTGATACTGCCAATTTCATTCTTAACCAGAAGGGCACTCAGAGAGCAGAGACCTCTGCCAAGGCCAGATGCCCTGATCTGGACCCACTCCAAAATTCTTCCTTGGCTCATGCAGCTAGTTTCTTGAAAATTAAGCAAGTTATACCACTTTACTGCATGCAAACAACCAAAAACATAACCTACTTGGTGGTGGTAGCTATACCAGCTAGTTAGCAATTAGCTGGCAAGCTTGATATTTTTTATCAGGAGTTGATGTAGACCAAAACAGAGCTAAACTAGTGTGCATATTGGACTTGCATTCATGAGATACTAAAAAATACAACTTTAAATGAATGTTAATATTGTTTTGTGTCTGCTGGATATATAGGCAAATATTTGCAAGCACATTAGCTGTGAAACATTTAAAGCTAACATGTTCCAGCTGCGTGTCTGTATGAGTTCCTGTTCAAAAAAATGTAAATTTTGTCAGGACCACTAACATTTGAGGTAGGCTGTAGGATGTTGAAATGACCAAAAACTAAACCAAACTAAACAAACAAAGAAACAAGACTTGACTTTGTCAATCCAGAGCCAAACACTGGCTCTACATGCGGGTTTTCGCAGCCACCACAGATTCTGTTTGCAATGTGCAAGCTCACCACAGGATGCCACTAGATCATATATTTGTGCTTTAAAATGTACACCAGTTAATATTTTACAAGAATACAAGCTTGGGTGGATGTTTAGCTCAGTTGGTAGAGCGTCCGACCCATATATGGAGGCTGCTAGTCCTCTGCAGCGGCCGCTGGTTCAACTCCCACCTTCGGCCCTTTGCTGCCTGTCATCCCCTCTCTCTGCCCTGTTTCCTGTCTCCTCTTCAGCTATCGCTATCAATAAAGGCACAAATGGCCAAAAAAATAACTTTAAAAAAAAAGAATACAAGCTTATACACTTATAATGCAGGCACCTATAAAGTCCATGATTAATCCAGAAGGAGACAGCACAGCAGCAGAGTGATGGCCACACCAGACAAAGCAGCACTGTTGCTTGCAGAGCCAGACACCATGAATCTGTTGTGGCCCAGGCTGGGCAGTGGACAGGAGCTGCCATACTTCCCTCCCAGTGTGGACACGCCCTCACTTGCCAGCAGGACACCAGAGAAGGTGATGGTTTTGGAGCTGGAGCTGGCCCAGGCGCAACTCTCCGCGTTCTGTTTCATCCACACCTGGTCACCTTTCTTCAGTTCCTCCATGAGGTAGCAGGTGTTGAGGGTTGTGTCACCACCAGACACCTGGGGAACAGGAGGGAAGGATGGCATTTGTTTAGCACTGTCTTCCAGTGTCAAGTCAAGTCAAAGTTTATTCTCGCCTGATATCACAAGACATGTCTCAAATAGCTGTACTTATGATAAACAAGCAAAACATGCAAAAATGCATTAGGTAAAAAACATACAAAAATACATCAAGAACAGTAATGAACAGAATTAAAAACTTACAGAGAAAGGACATCACATAATATATATGTGATCCCATGTCTGTCCTGTCCTTGTGAACATGATATCTCAAGAACACCTTGAGGACACGTCCACTTTGACTCAAAGATGAAGTCAAGCGTGACCTCACTCAACACATTTTTGGCCATATCTCAAGATTTCATGTGCTAATTATGACAAAATTACACACAGAAGTCTTATAGGATAAAATGATGACATGATGACATTTTATGTCCAAAGGGTCAAAGGTCAACTTCAAATGTTCAAAGGTTGGTGGATCTTTGCGAATCTCTACTGGTTGCAGCTGGCAGTAATGGTGACATTGCAGCAGGTGCTTCACCGTCTGTTGCCTGATGAGGATCTGCAATGTACTTAGCGCACACTTCTAGTTTTGTCATATGTTTTCAAGTCTTTTCATGTTCACTTTAGTTAAGTTTAACTAGTTGTCCTTTAAAAGAATATTCCACCACAACATGATAATTCACTCAGTATGTACTCACCACTATGCCAATGTGATGATGGGTGAAGGTCGCCAATTCACAAAACAATCCTGGAGTTTCAGCAGAAAACAGGGTTGCAGCTAATGGCAGTGAATGGAGACCACAGATAAAATGTTAAAAAA
>JAJHUR010110699.1:0-16542 GCA_027495735.1 Lutjanus campechanus | reverse complement strand
AATTGGCTTCCACAGAGCCAGCACTATTTGAAGCAATTTCCAATTTTCCACACATCCACTGTCTTATTCCGTGTTATCGTGGTTTTAATGGGTTCAGAACTCCGCTACCAAGGTTGTCTCGCCACTGTAACACAATAAAACAATAAATGCCAGAGGAAAGAAACAACAACACGGAGGCCTAAATGATTAACAGGGACCTCCTAACTGGTCGTGGAAAGTGACTGCTCCCGAGTTCAAGCGCCACAAACTTTCTGATCAGTTTCACATTTCCCATTAGGATGAAAAGCCGCCATAGAAACTTCATTACTGACGTTTAAATGCATGACACAGTTCAGAGGATTGAAGGGAAATTTCGCACTCCCACAGCACGGGCTCAGAGCATTAATTTCTCATCCTTTCAAAGCTGCTGGAAGTCAGAAACACTTTGAGAATCATTAACTGCTGTTTTGTCCTACCTGTAGCTCGGTTATACTGGCAGCCGCTGGCACTGTCACTAGAAACACATCCTTCTTCGTTCCTGTTTCTCTTAAGTCCAATTCGTGCCACAGTTTTGCTCCGCGTGAGACGAGGTCACTGTCTGGAAGAGAAGAAGAAGAAAGAAGCAGGCCTTGTTCCTTTTGTGGCGTCAAACTACCTGAAATATGAGCGGTTTCTCTTTAAACCCCCGCTGGCAACAGGTGTTCATTTCACGTACAGGTGACAGTGAAGCATCGACCAAGTTTGCTGCTCCCTCGCTCAGAGTCCAACCCTCCCTCCTCTCTCATTCCTCCCCCGCTCCTCCACTTCTGGCTGCTCCCTTGTTGTGTTCAAAACACCCAAAACCACATTTAACATAAGTTACTAACGCGGTCCTTTAAGCCCTTTAATGTTTGAGCCAACGCAGATTTAATAATTTAAAAAAAAAAGAGTTTGTTTGTGCAGGCACAGGATGAAAAGGAGATTTTTTTTTTTTCCAACCCTTAATCCCCTTGATGGTGTGGATGGCATCCAGTTTAGTGGTAACCACAAGAGGGTGTCCTTTACCTGATGTTGGTGGCCACACACCAGGAGGAAAAGTTAACACTTGTTGGACCTCAGAGTCAAAATAAACCTTCAGTACACACAGAAAAAAGGTGCCGGGGCAGCAGATAAAAACGTATTCGCGTGATTTGTTTGCCTTTCTTACTTTAATTTTTATTCTGTGTTTGTGGTTTTTCAATTAAGACAGGTCATATTATAAGGAAATTAAGTTGTGGATCTACTTCTGCATCTATTATTTCCATTTTTTGCTCAACACTAGGCAGCTGTTCTTGTTCTTTTTCAACCAAAATCTTTTAATTGAATTTTGAGTAAGTACAGACTGTGCTATGTGAAACAGGGCATTTTCTGAACCAATCACCAAGCCCTCATTGGCCCACCCCCTCCCCCCACAACAGGAAATTATAAATGAGAAGAAAAACAATTTGGGTGCTTGTTCAATCCTCTTCCATGTCTGTTGAGATGTACAAGAGGTCGACATAATCCAAAAACAGGGTTCAAAGTGTTCTGGAAATGCATTGTCGAGCTGAAATATGTTCTTTTTCTAACAAATATATGTCAACACAGACAAATGAAGTGCTCATATTAGGGCATGTGGCTGCAAGTTTGAATTCGCAGCCATCTAAACTTGAGACAGCAGATAACAAAAATACTGCACATCCAAAAAGTAACTTTCACACCTCAAAATCATTTTTTGTTGAGAACTTCTACTGAGGTGAAATGATCCTGCACCTATGTCACAGGCACAGAGAGAATGCCATGGAGTATGTACAGAATAAGTGTCATCACTCTTGCTTGTTTCTGATTGGAGGAATCGGCTGTTACAAATGCCCCCCGGTCTCCCCTACTTTTACAGTACGTTTCAATTTTTCGCTTGTATGCGTTTCCAATACTCCACTGCCATACATTTTCTTTGTAGAATGCATAAGTATCATAAGATTTTTTTTATGTAAATGGTTTAATTCACAATTTACGTCCAAAGTCTGTCGTCACAATCACGTCTCAAACGACTTTGACAAGAATCACAGAAACATAACTACAGATTGTACATCAGATTTCAACTTTTATTGCATTTATTTCTTAAATCAAGCAAATGTATGTAAAAAATACATCTTTCTTTTGATATTCAAAATTAAATGAATATACACAAACAGCAATACTTCATACAGGAAGTATTTCATTCCATTAAAAATATACTGTTGTTTAACAAAGTAAGCAATCTTTAGATAAAATATAATCCTTCAGGAGAAATATAGCCCCCCCTAGCTTTCATGATACCATAGACTACAATCACAATTAAATATTTAAGATACACGAACAGCTGTGCAACTGTGCAAAAGATTCTCAGTTCATCCAGGTCATGGATTTTCAAGCAGTAGTAAGTTAAAGGCATCTGTGTAGTCTCCAGAAATTGTTTCACCGCTCATCCAAGGTTTGCTATCATGTTTTGAATGTGTGGTGAGTATTGTACGTTGCAGGCAAGCATCTGACTTCTCTTCTGCTCATTACAATCACTACAAGTGTTTGGTTGTTGAATATATAAAGCCTCTAAGGTTCATCAAGCTTTTGTGTGGAGAATAACATGACACAGACCAGCGAGTAAACAGCAGAATTGTAAAATAAATCAGCAAAACAGTTCAAATCCTGCACCTGTGAACAGACATGAGCCTCCATCGCAGGACAGTGATAAAAGTTTTGCCTGATTCGCTGCATATACATTCAGAAACTCAAAGTAAACAGCAGGAAAACAGTCTCAGGATACACACTGTAACAAATCAGCTGCAATCATTTGGCTCAGTCGCCAAAATCTGGGATGTCGTCGTAGGAGTAACCCCGGTAACCCTTGGCGGCGTAGTACGCGATTCTCAAATGGTAGAATCCAGGAAGGAAAACGAGGAGCCCTATGATGATGACGGGAATGGTGCGGTCTGGATGCTGAAAATGATCAACAGAAACAGTGATGAGGGGCTACAAGAAGACATTTCTTTACATACAGGGTTCCTACACCTTTTCAAAAGTCAAATTCAACCACTTCACAAGCATTTCAAGCTTTTCTAGCACAGCAGTGGGAAACCACATATTTACATACTGTACATATACCTACTCTTTAAAAAAATTGTTTCATGCTAGAATTCTAAGAAAATATCAAAAATTAAAGGAAATTACAAAATTGCATGTTTCAAACTGTGTAACCTGTCTGTAATTGAAGTGAACGAAGCAGATTTGATCATTTATATTTCCAAAATATCTGCTTTTGTTTAGATCAATACATAACTAGCGGCTAACTAACATTAGCTACATTTTTAGTTGCAGGAAGGAACAAAGGTACCATTAACATTATTAGCAGTCATTTTAAGGTAAGGTGGCTGTTATATTGCATATCCCATATACATAAGATCGTGGCCAAATTGACATACAATACGAGTACTTCATATTGGGTCATTCTCAGTCTCTCCAGAAAACTGACATTTAGTCAACTTTAACATGTGATTAGCATAATTGAAAATATCCTATTACAGCTGAACCATAACTTTTATATACAGACAAAAGCAAATGGGCTCCCTCCGACCTTTTTAAAATCCAAAATGTGAACTATTCAGTCAGATAACGATTTATTATGAAAGCGGTGCACTTAGAATTTCAAGCATTTTATCAAAAATCCTGGCACTTTTTGAACCTTGAAAACACCAAATTAAAATTCAAGCGTTTTCAAGGATTTACAGCACCCATATGAACCTAGTATAGAAATAAGCCATGAAGTTTGGAAATCTCAAATCTAATCTCCTTTTCCAAAGTCAAATTGAAGCACCTTTCAAGCATTTTCAAAGTGCATTTTCAAGCTTTTCCAGCACCTGACATATTTAAGCTTATTTATGACCAATGAATAGGCCGTACTTCATTTCTTCATCACATTTAATCAGATGTTTTTGTGCTATGAACAGGGTTCATATGGGTGCTGGAAATCCTTGGAAACACTTGAATTTTAACATGGTGTTTTCAAGGTGTGAAAAGTTCTTGGATTTTATGCTTGAAACTGCTTGAAATTATAAGTGTATTACTCTCATAATAAACCACTATCTGACTGAATAGTTTGCTTTTTAGATTACAAAAATAAGTCGGAAAGCCCAACTGCTTCTGTCTTTTGCACAAAATGAAGCCTATCCGTTCAAACCTTGTTTGCCACTCTGAGTCTGCCACATACAAGTTATTGTTCAGCTGTGATAGGGCATTTTCAATTATGCAAACGGTACACTAAAGTTGGCTGTAAGTTTGTTCAGCTGACAAATTCACAGGCTAAAGGTGGAGGATGATACAACATGGCAGTACTAGTGTTGTATGTGAAGGGTGAAAAATTAAAGGAAAATATAACAGGTTCCTGTTTCATGAGTCATCTGTCTTTAAGTAGACAACTTATATAACCCAGCTAAGTCAATATAAAACACTCAATCAATTAGGAGACAACTTAAATTCCAATAAAATCCTCTTCAGTTTTTTTTCCTTTTATTAAGCCAGCGCTGACTGAAACATTAACCTCCCAGCATGCTGTCATCTGTGAGCCACCCATTCACTGCTGAGTCAGAGGGTGCACATCAACAACGACTAAAGATCACATCAAGAGGAGTCACACATGCAGAGGACAAAAAAACCTTGAGAGGAGTCTTTATTTTGTTTTTGTTTTTTCCTTTACCTTAAATGCGACCTATTAAGTCAGAGAGCAATATATTATAAAAGTATTTTGAATTCAAGCACTTTTCAGACATTGAAAACATGAAAATCCAAGCATTTTCAAGGTTTTCTACCAAACATAAGAATCCTCACTTTCAGTGTGTGTCAGATGCACTGTTTACTCACAAACATTTACTGGAAAGCTGTGGTTGGTAATGAGGTGCTGGAAGAAGCATCACATCGCAGAGTGCATAATGTGCTCAGTGGGCTTTAACATACTTATCTACACATCGCCTGGCAGCTCGACATGAAACACCCTCTGAATGAAAAGTGTGCAGGAGGCACACAGACGTGATGACTTCATCTGTCTGAGGTCTGGTTTCATGTAAATCATCAGTCGTTTCATATACATGGCAGCGAGCCACCGGCAGGCACAGGCAGTCCCCATCAACGCCAAGTGAAGTGTCTGATTTCACCAGCAGATGGCAGTGTTGTGCACTGAGTTACTACAGCCCTCTCACTGTTTTTTTGTTTTTTTATTTTTTTTAATAGGTGCACTGCTGCATTGGCCATGACAATGGATGTCATCTTGGAGCAGTTTTAGGCATTTTAAATATGTCACTCTGAGCCTTATACAGTATCTGTTGAGATGCATGTGAGGTTGATTGTAAAGTGTCACTCCACCCAAATGACCAAAAAAAAAAAAAATTGATGTCACAAAACACCATAAAAAGGACACTGAAATATGTGTTTTTGTAGTTCAGCATAAGGTTCACTTACTATTTTTATGAGTTTTCAACCCCATCTCATGGTCTTCATGAGCCAATGGAGTTTGCTCAGTTGTCAGCACTTGACTGAGATTCTATACTTCAGCCATGAGAACTGAGCAAACTCCATCTACTGTACTAATGAAGGCCAAGTGATGCAGATAAAAAGCTCCAGGGAAAAAAAGTAAGAAGTAGACCTGTGTTTCACAACTTTTATTCTTTTTTTAATGGAAAATATTAAAATAGAGAATAACCTCAATGTCTTTTTGCATTATTTAGAGAACTGACCCTCGATTCTTTAGTGTGGAGGACCACTTCCACCAATATGAAGGAAAAAAAGATCATGCAAGTCATTACAATGAGAAACCTTTAATGAGTTAAGTGTCTCAAAATAATGAGAAACTTTCTCAGGATAACCGATAAGTAATGAGAGAGTTTCTCATTATTTTGAATTCAATCATCAAGTCATCATGTCTAGATACTAAGTCATTATTTTAAGATACTAAGTCATTATTTTAAGATACTAAGTCATTATTTTTTAGGTACTAATTTATTATTTTGAGAACATTTCTCATTATAAGGCTTTATAGTATCTTTTTTCATCACACTGGCAGACATGGGCTTTCATACTTCAGAATAAAATGTGACTGTTAAATAACTCAGTTGATATTAGCATAATGATTAAGTAGTTAATGTGATGTTAAGGGAAGAGTTCACTTGTTTCAATGTGGGCTTCATTCATTTTCCTTTTTCTTGTCACTGCAAAGACTGGCTGTGTTCAAGGTTTTTTCACTGAGTTAAATGAAAACCTTGAGACAGGTCAAGTTCACCAGAAACACTGTTGTTTAATACAAACACTCTCTGTCTCTCTCTACAGCTGAAACCAACAAAGAATTAAACCACATTCTTTCAGCCCAAAACTCTTAAAACTTCTTCCAACAGAACTTGCCTGCATCACATTTTTTCTATTATCCATTGCTTGAACCTTGTGTAATTTGTGGTATTAGATATGCTTTTCTAACCTGTGTGGGCTAATTGGCAAGTAGACAGCTCAAATACTCTGATGCTGCCTTCACGTCAGATCAAATTTTCTGCAAACACAATCTGCAGACTGGAAAAAACATTCACATTAACCTCCTACTGGTAATTACAAATATAATATGTGCAGACTCTGTTATCTCCCACATGGAGTCATGAATTTAGGAAGCAGAAATCACAGCAGGGGATCCACCAAAATTGGCACTCCAAGGTATAAAATATCAAAATCATTAGTTATATTCAAACACACACAAAACCATTGCGGCCAGGAAAAAGTGGGAGCGCAGCAGAAAACTGGCAGCAAGGCAGTAAAATGTCAAGACAACTGTTTAATTACAGCTATTTAAAGGCAAGATTAACAGCAGCGTGAGTGTTTTAATTACTGCTTGAGTTGAAATTTTGGAGGCTGTGTTGGCTCGCAATGTGTGTCAAAAGTAGAGCTGGGTATCACACTGCAATACTTTTCTGGTCCTGACTGAAATGTTTTCATTCTGTAGCGCTGAGTCTCGAAAACTGGCATAGAATGTCTCATCAGATGTTTATTTATTTTTTGATCAGATAGTTCCTGAATTAAATGAAAATGTTGAAGATTTTAGGATATTTCATTTTGGCCAATTTTCTTGTCTGGCTGCTTATGTTTTGACAACATTTAAAGGCTTAATACGCAACATTTTCCTAAAATAAATAAATAAATAAAATAATTTTAAACGTTTAGACTCAGAAATATAATCCCTTCCAATCATCATTTATGACCCCCTAAAAATTTGTGGTGGTGGCTGTCTCTGCAGAGACCCTGCCCTGACTGTATTTCTTATTTTTCTGTGCTTTACCAGCCCAAAACATTGATATTTGACGTCCAGGGAATGAAACTTAACAATGAACTATCTTTCTGGTGTGTTTTACGAACTGCTCAGACAAATCCTACTGATTCTATTTTTAGCATTTGGTCATTTAAAGGTATTATGTGAAGCAATATAAATGTACATGAACAGATAGTAGCGTAACTTAAAAATAAGTTTCTCAGTTTCCTGCAACAGCCTGTGGACTTACAGCGCACCCTCTGACATGCAGCTAAAGTGGTCCATGGATGTTACACTGGGAGGGAGAGCGGCCCCATTAGCTGACTCTTCCCAAACTGAGAGCTTCCAGTGGACATGACCAGAGCAGGACCCAAACAGCCTCTGAGGCCAACGGAGGACAGTTTGATGACAGAGAATAGGCTGCAGTACCGAGGTGGTTTTCTTGTTGGATTTGGCTCCCTGGGGCTTAGCCCTAGCTAACAAAACTCACAGTTAGCTACTTTAAAAACAAGCAAAGCTATCTTTCCATCAGGGAACTGTATAAACAACCTCCGCACTGTATTGGCTGACAGTCTCAGAGGCTGTGTTCGTCCCAGTGACTGGCTGTGTTCACTGGGAGGCTGCTGAGACCACTTCTTTCGCCCGCTAATGGCAGCTAACAGCTGACAGTTACAGTAATGGCAACTACAGCCACCAGTCGATCAGGAAAGCTCTGAAATAAAATCATGAGAGTAGAAGCTGAGCAGCCGGATGACATCAGAGGGAAAAACAGAAAATATTTCCTCCATAAAATATGGTCCCAAAATCAGTGAATAAAGTTATAAAGTTGTGCTTCTGATCCCCAGAAACACTAGAGTGTGCTCTGGTGAATGCTCCATTGTGTCATGAGCAAGAAAGTGCTTCATTAGATGCAAATTTACTGTACATCCCCAAGTGCAGGATGAGTCATCAACAGTTTTAATCATTTTCCAAAAAAAGACAAACTATGAAATACCATAAACATACCTGAAGAAGAAACACCCTTATATTCCGCAAATTTAAGCACTAAACAAAGTATGAGTACGGACATAGAAGTATTGTATCAGCATTAGTATTAATGCCCAGGATGCTTGGTTACATCTACAGAGTGCAAGCACGTGTGCAAGCACAAGCAACAGGATGCTGACTAAAGTTCACTTAACGGCCACCGGTGTCATTAATAACAAGGATTTTCTGCAAATTTCACATAGTACTTTTAAGAGCAAATACATATATATGTATAAAAATACCTGAACTTTTAGTCACATACCAGCCAGTTCGTAGCCTGAGATCCTCAGGCAGAGGTCTTTTATCTGTTCCCGAGACACGGCTGAAAACTAGAGGTGACAGAGCAATCGCAGCCAGAGCCCCAAAGCTATGGAACGAGTTGCCTGAGGAAATCAGGTCAGCAGAATCAGTGACTTCTTAAAGCATACTTTTATCAGAGTGCCTTTACTTGACAGCTCTTTACTGGTTAAAGTTTTTTCATTTGCTTTGGCTTTTATAGACTGCCCTTTTGCTGGCTTTATTTGTTGTAATTGCTTTGATTTTTACTGTCTCTTTGCTGGTTTTATTTATTGGCTTTGAAACTGTTTTGATCTGCTTGTTATGGAGCTGCTGCATTGTGTGAAGCACTTTATATCATTGGTTATTGTTTTTTTTATTTATATAAGACTAAAATTAAATTTGTTTAGAAAAACAATCTTATGATCCAGAGATTTAACAAGCAAATTATCAGTGCTGAAATCCAGGTATTGTATTGGCATTGCTACTGATGCTCATTTCTGTTTAGAAGAGCACCAGTATCTGTAAACTGGACCAATGAAAACCTGTATCATTATCTTTTGCTATGTAATTCAAGAAGTTTTGACTGTAATTTGAAATCAGCCTTAAAGGGAAAGTTTTGGGAAATATACACTCACTTTCTTGCCTAGAATTAGATGAAAAGATTGAGGGTATTCTCATACATGTATGATAAATATGTAGCCAATGGCAGCAGACAGTTAGCTTAGTTTAGCACACAGACAGGAGACAGGGGGAAATATCTCGCTTGGCCTTGTGCAAACGTAAATATATCTGCCTGTTTACTGTTGAATAGTGAGCTTTAGAGGTGCTGGTATACAGATTTTATTCAACTGGCAGGCTAGTTGTTTCCCCCTGAATCAATCCTTTATGTTAAGCTACGTTAACTGGTTGCTAGCCATAGCTTCATATTAAGTTTACATACATGAGAGTGGCAGAGCTGCCAACTTCCACGCATTGGCCGTGAGACTCACACATTTCATTGGCTTCACACGGTGTGAAGCCAATCAACTCTAGTCAGCCGACGCGTGAGAAGCTCTGGAGTGGCATCAATGAGTATAATTCCCAAAATGCCAAACTATTATTTTAACATCAAGATGCATCCAAGATGACCTGAAGACTTGATTAATGAAAATTCATCAGAAATGTTTGGAGACACAAAAACATAAACACAAAGTTTCTCTAGTTCACATATAAGAGCAAAATAAACAGAAAAGTATCTTCCAAACAGGAATTACACTGAGAACAGACAGGAGGGAGGCAGCTCAGACAGAAATATTTTTGTCACAAATGGATTTTCAGGAGACTTGCATTGTGGGAACAAGCCTGACAGAGTATTTACTGTCAGTATTAAGGAACCCAAATATTATGCGAGAATGTGACACATTTGACAATAAGCTTTTTGGCAACAGAATACGAAATTGTGTTTCAATTTATATACCAGGGATACATTTCAACTACAGTCAACTGATTCCAAACAAAATCTGGACCTGAGACCTGTCAACGGATTTACCATTTGAGCAGATTTAATACATTAAACTGACCAAACTCACCTCGACCTTTATGGTTCCTGAAAGAAGTAGAGCTCCGAAGATTATCAGCAACGAGCCAATCAAAAACAGGAATACTGCCAGAGCAATCGCCTTGTAAGGGACCTTTGGCGGGCTTTTCTTGAACTGTTAAGTGTTCACAAGACAATAAACAGACACAGAGCAGAAACAAAAAAGTTTATCACACTAGTTCTTTTGCAGGCAGCTACACATATCTCCTCTGGCATAATCACAGAAGGCTTTGACACATTTCAAGGAACTCATTCATTGGGATTTACCTCAAATTAACTGCCTGTGGTGGTAAAAGGATTACTGATTACCGGGCTCCTGAACAATCCATAGAGCAATGAGATGAGACATTAGGCCTCACGCAGCAACATTCTCTTAAATTTCTCTTACATTTCCTCTGAATTTTTACACCAAACCATCCAAATCTGCTCTTACACAGGGGTGCTAAATGATGAGACGCACT
The DNA here is from genome assembly GCA_027495735.1 of Lutjanus campechanus. Classification (NCBI taxonomy): domain Eukaryota; kingdom Metazoa; phylum Chordata; class Actinopteri; order Lutjaniformes; family Lutjanidae; genus Lutjanus; species Lutjanus campechanus. The sequence goes on along the minus strand of JAJHUR010110699.1, from coordinate 5,912 downwards.
TGATCATAAGTCATCAGTCTGGGCGATATGGCTTGAAAATAATGTTGATATTTTGGGCAATTTGATATACATTTTCTCTAAAATAACATCATGTAAATTCAAAAATAGTGCAAACATATTACGAACTTTAAGAATATGATACATTGCTGCAGATGAATTTAACCAAGAGGATGTAAAGTAAAAAATGCAACATATACATTAATGCAGCAGTAATACAAACAAAAAAAATCAGTTATGACAGTAACGCACTGGCAGCGACCATTTTACTGCACAATGTGTAATGCTACATATATCTTTGACCTTTTGACACAGTACATTTTGCTACAATACTTACAAACTTGTACCTTAGAAAGGTTTAGAAAGCAGATCTTTAGTGGAGTAGATAGACATTTAGATTTAGATATTTAAATTATAATTATAATAAATAATTATGTATAAATAATAAGAGTTATTATCATACGCAATGACTTAAAATTTCTCAACCACTCGTAATAAAAAAAAATAAGAATTGGGCAATTCCAGAATCAACGAGTACTAACAAAATAAGAAGAAATTGTGGATGCCAACAAAAATTAGCAGAAATTTGTTTGTACATTGCTTTCTGCATGAGGCCCAATGTCAGGTTTGTAGAGTAACTAAAGAAGAACATGTGTCTCACCTGTAAATCTATGTAACCATCATCATCAGCAGCCAGGCGTGAATACTTGACCTTGTTGTTGGATATTCCAGCGCCCAACATATTGCTTCTAGCTGCTTTCATTATATGTAAAGAGCTGTTTGGAACAAAAAGAAACACAGAGGGAATCATCCACAATATCTCCAAGGTAATCTTTGATTTCAGGCCCTAACTTATTTCTCAGCTGTGCTCTGAACAATACAGGGATGGATGCTAATATTTTTAAGCACTGGTGCCACAGCCCACCAAGGCCCTAAATTTGCACTGCACGTAAACTCGTACTAGGGCTGAACAATTATTAATCGAAATAATTTGGAGGTGCCATAATTGTTAATGGGTGAAATGCGTGTCAAAATATAATTTTGAATTAAATACTGTCATGCTGCAGACATGTTCTGACCTACACAGACTTAAGAAAACATCTTGGTTTGGGAGAAATCCCTGCAAAAATCACACCATAATCATTTTAATAGGTTTTTCAATAAAAATGATAACAATGATCTTTCCCTTTAGTATTGCGAATCATAATGCCAACAAAATATAAGGAAAAATAATCGCAATTAGAAATCTTCTCAACATTGTTCAGCCCTTGTAAAAACAAGTTGAGACTAGCTGAGAAAACTGGCAGCACATTCTAGCTACTTAAACTTCTGCTTCCACTCCTAAATTTTCATTTTTCCATAGTCTGCCTTTTGTGTTTCTGGTACTTATGTAAGGATTGTGTTAGCAGTTGTAGAGTAGGCTTTGTAAACTCATACTCCAGTAGGAGTGCCATATTGGTAACCGGCTGGCGATGAGTACTGTTTGCTGTTTTTGTAGAATGTTGAACTAAAAGGTGTGAAGAAATCGGGATGTTTGTGGATAAAACTTAGCGGCCACATGGGCCACCCACATGGATTTTGGATTACATTTGGTGACATCAGAGTAACTTTATGTGGCCATGGTCCACAAGGTTATAGTCGGGCTTGAGGAGTAATGGATTACATGTCATGGGATTATGTAATTTGGATACAAAAAATATAACTGTATTCCATTACAGTTACAAAAATAAAACATAATCAGATTACAGTTACATGTTGTAAAAATGGAGATTAATAGCAAGATTACAATTTTAAAATACATTTTACAGTAAAGAGTGTATGCAGTGCACACACATCACGGCACTCAGTAAAACCAGCTAATCTGACAGTTTCTATTCATTATCCCATTATCCCTGGGTGGAAATTTATCCATTATCTTGTCTCAACATCTAATTTAAAGAAACATTTATATTCACATTTTATGTTTGTAGTGGTTGTCTGCTTATGTCTGTTGTTGTTGTTAGTTTCCATGTGCGTATAAGTGCAGTGACTCTCAAAGTGTGGGCTGTGAAGGTCCTGCAGGTGTGCCCTAATAGGTCATGAAAAATACATTTTAAAAAAACAAACATTTTTTTAAGTTAAAATTTTATAAGTTTGAAATGACCATAAAATAATTGATTAATTTTAAAAACAAAAATAAACTAATAAAACAAAGTCAAGACATATAAATTATGTGTTAGCCTTCATTTATCTGACCCTGTTTAACAGGTGTTACACCATATTTTGTGACCCATCATGTTAACAGCAGGATGTATCTTATATTGTATCATTGATACAAAGTCCTCTGTGTTGATCAGCTTGTGATTAAAGGTCTGGGTAAGCCGCAGAAGATTTCCAGATTTCAAATTGGGCTGTGGCATCCCTTGGGCCATGGCTGTATTAGAGTTTTGTATCTTGTGTTTTACTCCTTAAAAGCCTCACCAGGGACAAGGACTGCAAATTAGCTACGGCTAATTGTCCTATATACATTGCATCAGTTGCATTTTTTATTTAAATGTAACAATGCCAACAGGTATCATCCCTGTCAAATAAATAAATAAATAAATAATAACTACCCTGGTATAAAGGGTGAGTCAAAATCGCTCATGGTAGACAAATTTCTATCATCTGATGACATACTGCCACACAAACTTGCTTTAAACAAATGGAAATTGTTAAAAAAAAAAAAGAAACCTTACACTTTCTAAAAGGTCACTCAAGGAAAAATCTGAGACAGACTGGGTGGTTAGGGAGCAGAAAATGCTCATCCCCTCTTTCCATTTTTACACTGTCACCACCTCTTGAGAAAGTAAGACCTTTTTAGCCAGCGTCTGACACAACTTTCCAGTTCACATTCATTTTCACTGTTTTAACAAGGTCTGAGTGGCTTGGGGAATTTCTGATGTGTCTGTTTTTCTACAAAACCTGCCCAGAACAGGGACTGAACACTGAATAAAGCATGTTGATGAAGATGTTTTCCCATCCTTCAATCAACCTATAAGCACACAGCAGGGAACAAAATCATTTATCAATTATCTTTCTGTTGAGAGTAATTAGTATTAATCTTATCTAGCACTCCTTTTTCAGTCATGTGGGATGCTGCTGTTCATACTAACGACTGCTTCTTGCATTTATTCCACACAAGCAATTCAATACTGTTAACAAAGATGATTTTCTCATACATTTAACAGGTTATCACCTGTATACACACACAAACAGAAGCATTGTGATCTGATCCTAATCCAGGCCTAAATTTTGTTTATGATGGAGATTTTGGCGCTATGCATCCATGCACTCTCCCATGGGAGACTAAATCCATGAATAAAAACAGCTGTTCCTGCTCGAACAGAGTATAGTCTGAGAAACATTCTGTTATTTTGCTAGCAGCTGTCACATCAGCTCGCCACAAAGCCTTTGTGATGAGGAAAGCTCCAGGTTAAAGTTGTTGTGAAGTCACAGCACTTACTGTGGCAGGGGAATACTGTGGATTTAGCAAAAATGGAGAGAGGTGTTTACAGGAACACTTCTGGATGTCCATATATTATCTGAGAAAAACAAACCTACAAATATGTGGGAGGAATTATTAGTATTCGCCTGGATTGGTTTCAGAGGGACAGACAGAACCTTTTGTGCAAATATTTTTCCACTGGATTGTTTGGATTATGTTAATTTTTTTTTCCTTACTTTTCTCTCTTACGTTTTTGAAATATTAAAATAAAGCTTCTGTGAGGAGATGGGTGATAAATTACAGGAAGAACCATCATCAAGTGCTATGGTGAGGTTTTTGTCCACCAAAGGCCCCCAGAGCAGCTTCACTGCTCTCTATGGATTCAGTTTCTTGAATTCCACTTTAGGGATGAACAGCGTTCTTCCAAAAGATATTCTCTGATCTGTTGTTGATGATGGTGGCAGAAGGTGCTGTGTCTAACACGTTGCCCCAAAATCTCCAATAGGTGTTCATTTGGCTTGAGAAGTGGTGACACATCACATCACACTATTCATAAAGCCCTATGTACAGAAGCATCTCAAATCAATATGTTTTTCCACTCATTTATTCAGGTTTTTCTTGAATTTTTCACCTGTCTATACTATGAAAAATTATACTTCATATGAGATGCTAACCAATATTATTGGCCTGATATTGGTATTGGCATACATGTTCAATATGCACCCTATATGAAAACTTTTTGTTTGTTTGTTTGTTGTTGTTTTTTTTGCTTTTACAAAACATGATGCATATTGTTTTGAATTTTTAGCTTTATGGGCACCATTTTCTGTATATTTGATCATTTTTCTTAATTCAAATTAATTGCTTAATTGCTCTAGTTTGTTTTTTTTATTTACAGTTATTTATAATTATTAAAAATACTGGTTGAAGTTTACTATTTCAGTGCCCTGACATCATTTTGACTTGGTATGATTAATCATCAATCGATTAATCCACATTAAGAATTTTACCAATTAAAAATTGATCTGGAAATGGTGGTAATTGAGTCTCATTTGACATTGATTTGTCTAGCAGCTTAATTTTTTTCTTTGTTGAATAAGGAACCCTTAAAAAAAAAAAAGTATTGTAATTGTATTGTTAAACTGTAAAATATCGTGCCTCCATTACACATTAACACAACTGTTTGGTAATATTTGGTGTGATTATGTGTAAAGAATCTTGGCAAATGTATCAATATCAGAATTTTATTTTTACTCCTTAATACCAGTATTGGCATCGTCTCCAAAAATCCAGTATCGGTCGGCCTCTATGAACATAAATTATTCATTTTGTTAAACTTTACTTTGGTTCCCTTCAGGGCTGCAGCTACCACTGAGGGCAGTGAGGTCATGTCCTCATTATAGTTTGTTTAAATGTAACACTTTTTAAATAATTCATGTACTATCCTGGGATGTCTTATTTCTAGGATTTGAGACTGCATAGTAGACCATAATGAGGGGGATAATTTTAATTAAACAAAGAGAGAAAATCAATCAGAGATTTTCAAAACTTCTTGGGATTGGGACTCTAGGCCTTATTGGGGTGAATTTGGCCTTATGATGCTACTTATCTAAAATCCTCTTCAGCCTGGTTTTCCATAAGACAGGTTTCAGGTAGGGGTGGGCGGTATAGGCGGTATAACGGTAGAAACGATATGAATTTGGCCAACGGTAGAGATTTTGACTATACCGGCCTACCGCGATATAAAGAAGTAATCAGGTTAGCAGGGAGAAATTGTAATGTTTGTTTTTTACCAGGGCTGTCAAAGTTAATGCAAATTCCTTTTAACGCAATTTTTTTTAATGCGCGTTAACGCACGTTCTGTTATATTGGCCTGATCAATAGTTTGAATCAGCAGCTGGACATGAATCAGCTGACAGCTGCAAAGTCGCGTGTGTGACGCTGGTCTCCTCTACAAAAACGTTTGTGACTGCGCTGCATTATTACAAGTCATGATGAAGAGTCCAGACTCTGTCTCTCCTCTTCATCTCCTCGGTGTGTGTCTGTGTGCAGTTTGTTGTCTGCTGTGGTCTAAAACATCCTCACTGATGTAAAATGTCAGAGTGACACTGATGTAAATGATCCTGCTGCATTAATACAAAAACATGAATATCCTGCATCGTTTGATCATTATATTGACTGAGCTGAATAAAGGTGAGGATTTTTTATTTTATTTTATTAAAGAAATAAACTATTATTAAATAAATAAATAAATAAATAACAAAAATAAATGCATATAAATAGTAACCTTTTCCTAAAATACTGTTTTTAATTTTGTGTTACATTGTTTGGAGAAAGATCCGTTACACAGCTTCAAAATTACTTTAATTTTTTTTACTAGGTTTTGAAGTGTGTTTATTCTGCTGCAATGTATCTGCTATGTGAGTATGTTCAGAAACAGTCATTTTGA
>JAJHUR010110695.1:598-14457 GCA_027495735.1 Lutjanus campechanus | reverse complement strand
TAACCGTGAGGTTACTCATACATTTGAAATACATTTTTTAATCTAAAATTTAAAGATTCAGGTTTTTGGCAAGAAGGAAAGTAAATAGTCCCAACAAGAGATTATAGGTTGACAACTTTTATTTGTTTTTTTTTGTTTTATTAATTTTAAAACATAAGAATCTGAGTTTGACTTAAAACTCAAAAGTTTAGTGAAAACAGCTGCCTTGAAATGATTTTTTTCAGTGTTCTGTCTGTTTGCAAAGTTTACGACTTTTTTAAATGAGCGGTATAAGTCATGCAAGTCAGAAATGTTTTAATCTTCTTAGTAACCTTGAGTGACTGTTAGCTTGATGCAAATGAAGGCTAATTAGCCACACTGTGATTCTTGAAAGCAGCTGCAACTCACTTCCCCAGTTGGCATTAAAATTTCTGTTGAGGTCGACGCCATAACAGTCACTGCCTGGAGGAGGGACGGAACGAGACTTTCTCCACAGACGAGTCTACATGGACACAAGACACAGACACAGGAGTCAGATACAGTATAATAATGTGTCTAATAACATAATATCATAATAATGATGATGTCATGGCCAGTGTGTTTGTCAACATACACTGCTTTTGGATTTTTGATACAAATGATGAGCATATTTTAGAATGTGAAGTCACATGACCGGAGTCATCTTCACATCTTCATTTCAGTAGTTCTGATTATATAAAGTTCACCCTCTTAATGCCCCCCTCCCCCTCCCACAGCCTGTCAGACTCCAGGACACAGAAACCGTTTAAGGGAATAACGTTTTAAGTGAATCAACTGATCTGAATTTACTGAAATGTGATTCAGAGTAACAGAACTCACGGTGTCATTGACCCAGCTGAACATGTATCCATCCACGTTGATCACAGGAGTGACATAAACATCAAGGTTCTGCAGCATCTCCTCCAGCTTCTTATTGGTTTTGTACGAGTTGACAATCTGAACAAAAGAGAGGAAAAAGATGTCAGACTGTACCAACTGCACCATCGAGAGTACGTCTGAGTGTACAAACCTCTTTGACAAACCACTGGCAGAAAGCCGGAGCGATCCACTCCCGAGCGTGGATCCCACAGTCCATCCAGATCACCTTCTTGTCTCTGCCCTCTGGGTGTTTTAGTCCAAACTGGAGACACAAAACAAGAACCGTTTGGACTGAACGTAGGATTAAAGTTGAGATATGCCAATTTTTCAATTTCAATTCAACTATTGTCAAAGTAACTGTGGTACCTTGGTGCAATTACCATAAAGAGCAGAATATTGCACAAGTGGATTTATTGCACCATATTGTTTGAGATATTCCCAAAAAAGAAAGTAAAAGCCATTCTAGAATTCTGAATTCTTTTCACCAATATGCAGACCACAGCTAGGTGTTTAAAGTAGGGCCCTATTCTGGATTTTGGGGCCAGTATTCTTTTCTTTTCTACTCATTTCTGATTAGCCAATTACAGCATTCTGTTATTTTTGTATAGCAGACCGTTGCTAGGAAGAACAGACCGTTGCTATGGACAAAGTTCTGATCATTGACTCTGGGGGAGCGATTAAAAAAAATAAATAAATAAATAAATCAATAAAATCATTTGTGTAAATAGATTGATTGGCTGCACAAGTAAAGAAAAACAACAACATTGAATCTCAGTTGAGTACAAAAAGATTAAAACAGCAACTTATTCTGCAGGGTTTTTACTGGGGGTCATGGGGGATTAGGTTATAATAAATAAAATACATGCAGGGGCCACAGGGCAGGAGGGGTCCCCACCCAAGTGCTGTTATACCTCCTGACTTAAGAAGTTCTTTTTTGGCTGCTGTAAATTTGCTCTCTGATCTAAAGTAACAACAGTAACAATTTAAGTAAATATAAGTTAAGCACTCATTTCAACCACCTTTAGCATGTCTTACATTTGCAGTCAGATAATCACGAGCTCGTGGTATCTCAATCATACACGGTGAGAAAGTAAATTTGCGGAGGAGCATTTGGCTCAGCATACACATAAATATTAATGACAACAGTTCATATGCAGTTCAACATGTAGGACTCAGCAGAGTCTCCATGGGAACATCCGACTTTGTAAAAGTTAGAAGAGAAAAATATTTGAATACCTTCAGCAGTGTGATATTTCTTCCTTCAACAGTGTGTCCGTAGACAGCAGAGGAGACCAGCTCTGGGTTTCCTCGCTCCACATCTTCCATCCACTTGTAAATCTGTGAAGCAATAAATCAATCAGGGTGATGATTAATTTTGAGAATGATATTTATAGTTTTCTCTGGCCACTGTCCATCTGTAATCTACTAAGATTAAAGTGCAAATCCAAGGGAACAAAAAAGGTTATTGTAGTTCACAAAAACTAAACTAAAAACTAAAACAGAATTAACTAAAACAAAAATAACTAAAGCAAAATAAAAATACACAGGCATTAATTTGAGTTGGTTTGGTCTTATTTTTCAACACAAAAAAACATCCAAACATCCAAAAACGATGATAGATATAAAGGTACAAAACATTAGTCCACACACCTGAAACTGCTCCTGTGACGTTTCGAGCACCAGCTCGTCATCATGTCTGATGAAGGACTGGTGCCCGAAACATCACACGGCGTGATACCATTAAAAAATCCTCAAAGGAGCAGTTTCATATTAAAATTTAAAAAAGAAACAGCTAAAACCAATACAATAAAAAAAAATACAGAGAAATATTGTGTATAATAAAATAGTTTGCAGTCTTGTCCACTAATAAAAACCCACTAACTCCGGTGGAGAATCTCTGTTTAACATAACCAATAAAACTAAACAAAGACTCTTACCTCCTCCATGGGATGATATTTGGTGTAGTCATAATTCCTTGTTGATTCCAAACCCTCCACTAAACTGGGAATTTAACAAAAAGGATCATGAATCCATGTTTATTTGCATTATTTAAAAAATAATTTCCAATATGTCATGGGAGACACCACAAACATAGGAGCCCTTAACTGGGCAAGCACACATAAACATTTTGGAAAATTAACTAATTGCTATTTTCTAATATATCTAGGCTGAAATAACAAAAAAGGTCATGATTTTTTCAAACTATGACCTAATTACACTCAATATTTCTGCTTCTCTTTTGTTCTGCTGCTGGAAATAAATCTAATCTTTGTACATACAATCAGGTAACATCTGTAAACAAAACATCTTATTTCTGTTTTAATACGACCATCCACCACACTGACAAAATCCCATCAGCAATGCAAGCTGAGCAAACAGGAAAAAGCATTTTGACAAGTGACCATGCAAAAATATGTGGTGGATTAATCAATAATACACTAGAGCTGCAACAATTAATTGATAAATTGATTATCAATTGACTACATTATTCACCAACTATTCTGATGATCGATCAAAAGTAATTTTTTAAAGAAAAAATGTCCAAATCCTCAGATTTCAGCTTCTCAAATGTGAATATTTTCTGTTTTCTTTAATCCTCCATTAGAGTAAACTGAATATCTTCAGTTTGTGGACAAAACAAGACATTTCATCCTCCACCTCAGTGTTTCTCATGATGTAAAGTGAGCCCACTTAATGCCCCCCTCCCTCCCACAGCCTGTCAACTGACTGTATCCTCCAGGACACAGAGATCATTTAAGGGTTCAGAAAGTAGGAACATTTGCAACAAAAGTTGAACTGAAGGTAGATCATCTGCGTTGGTGTGCCTGTAATTCACAAGAGAGAACAATATTAAATTTGCTCAGACAAAAGAGCTCCTAAAATCAACACAACTCACCTGTTAGAAGTCACTAAAACGCTGCTCAAAACCAGCAGGGACAAACCTGGTGTCCAAAATTTAAGCATCTTTTTCTCCATTTACTCCTACTGTCTGCTCGACACCTCACTCGGTGGTGTTAACTGCTCCTACTGCACCCTGTTACACCTGCTGTGGCTCTTAACACTGCTGTCCAGGTAACTCCTGTCCAGTCAGGTGGCCTTGGATCTCAAATGATCCTGTTATCATGCCGACAAGAGAGCATTCCCATTTTTACAGGCCTGCAAGGCTGAGAGAGAAAATCAGATAAGTATTAACATTTATGAAGTGCCACTAAAATTATATAACAGCTGATATCGCAAGATAGTAGACATGCCGCCTGCACAGACATTTAACCTAACCAGTTACAAGGCAGGCTGCATGATCCGCTCAGGTTCAGATCCAGGTCCTAAACTACAGGTTGAGCAGTGAGCTGGTGTTTTGCAGTGATGGACCTAGAAAGCTGCCTCTCCAGCTGCATTCTGCATCATCAGGAGTTGCTGAATAAATGTGCCATTCATCCCTGAACTGTCCTGCGTTGTGTGTGTGTGTGTGTGTTGTTGGTGTTGTTGTCTGCTGTTTGGGCTCACGTGGATAATGTAATTGCTCTCATTCAGGCCAGGATAGGCACTGGGATGGGAAAAGGGGGATGGACGTGACGAGCAAAGATGCTGCCTGGATTTTTAGTCTTGTGCAAATGAAGACATTTCATGTTGGAAATATTTAGATTTCTGGAGGATTCTGGAGGAAACCTGTTGGGATTTTATCAGGGAGGAGATATTTTGATTGTTTAAAACTTCTGGAAAAAAAAAACAATGGGTGCCAAGTTTACCATCTGCTGCTGTCGATACTATCTGAGGCACAGCAGGGACGAGAAGAATGCTATTTTGCGGTGAGAGAAAACACCTGACAGACATGATGACAATCTGAAAAAAGAACCCACTTTTAAACCAGTTGTGTCCTCTAATTGTTTTTCTTTCTCTCCAGTATGCGCTCCACCAAACCGTCCAGACAGCCAGAGCTGGTCTCCAGTGAGTCCAGTGAAAGTGACCTAGATGGGGAGAGTCTTTTTGGGCCACAGCCTTCAACAAAGACCCCGTGGAGCAACAAGCCGAGACAGAAGAGCTCTGAGGATCCATGGACCAGCGTAAACGGACCATGTGAATCTTCCATGAGACGGACAGGATCAGACAAAGAGTTACAGGCTTTTATCAACATGAGAAACCAGGCTGACAAGGCTACAGAGGTAAGAGAGACCATGTGGTTGTTGCATATGAGATGCTGAACACAAGAGACAATGAAAGAGGGAATAAACAAACACATACACGTAAACATGTGGATTCATTTCCTAAACGACTTTGCCATTTCTGGATTTTTCAACCCTGAAAAATGTCTGAAAATAAAACTTATTTTCTTTGGTATGCAAGACATGCCAGGGAGCAGAATTAAATTTAGACAGGACACAGGCGGCACTGTTTATTACATTAGTTTGGACCAGAGCTGTCTCATTTTAGTTTATGGGCGACAAACCAAAAAAAGTGGGCCAGATTTTCACTTTTTTTGTGTGAAGAAGTTCTTAAAACATTCACAGCGTTAGGGTTTACAAAACAGATGATGATCAGCCTGAGAAAAGTGCCATTTCAACAGTATAAATCAGGAAAAACAGTGCATTTTATAGAAAAATTGGACTTCATGACTTTTTTGCAATTTTCATCCAGTGGGCTGGATTAGAACCATTGCCTGGCTGGTTCTGCCATTGCACTGAATGTTTGACACCCCTGATTTATACTCACCTCATGGTTAAATGTTAGAGGTCCAGCATGTAAGATTTATGGGGATTTATTGACAGAATATTGCAAAAACAGAATATAATACTCGTCTATGTCAAGTATGGTCCTCTTCCACAGACGCTGCCATGTCAAACCGTAGGAGATTCCTCAGGTGAAAGGTCTTGTAATGCGTGCACCCTGTTCAAAATACTGATTACAAGGCAGAAAGTTGGGTAGTGCAAACAGTACAGCGATCTGACAATTTTGAAAATCATGTAGTGTGACCAAGATGAGGTGTTTGCAATCTGCACGCTCGCCACTAGATGCCACTAAATGCAATTTACTGGGCCTTTAAATGCTTATTAGGAATAAAAGCTAAAACTGTCATGAAGATTAACAAAATTAACTAGAAAAGCAGTTTGAAATGTCCGTTACTTTTACATTTTAACAAAAATATCTGTACTTTCTACGCTTTATATTTTCAAAACAAGCTTGTTACTTTAGTTTTAATGCATTTGGTGCATTCATCTATGTTTTTTTTATTTTTTTATTTGCACCATTGCCTGCAGCCTGCCTTCCAATGTCAAGACTGATTTCAGCCTAAACAGATCGGACAATAACACGTAGAAAAGAGAATTCCTTGGTGAGTCATCTGTGCGTATCACACATGACAGACGTAACAAGACAAAACACACAAGTGAGTGAGACACTGCAGAGAAACAATGAGGTTCAGTTACGTTTGCACAGAAAAACTTGGGAGAAACGTCCTTCAGGGGGCAACTTTTTATTCGAGTATGTTTCAAAGCCTGTACTTTTTCTCTTTTACTTGAGTAAAGATGTTGAATCAGCACTTTTACTTTTACCACAGTCTTTTGTCGTACAAGTATCTGTACTTCTACGTGAACAAAGAATGTTTGTACTTCTGCCACCTCTGCATTGTGTGTTTAGTATAGAGCATATGCATGGACACATAAGCAGCTGTGACTGTACATACTATAAGAACAGGGTCCTGAAAATGCAGCATCAGATTGATTGTCTAATCTAATATGACCCAATATGATATTGACGACATGCGTTTCCCCCAGCTATCAGTCATTTGGAAAATAAACTAAGCAGAGTATTTACATCTGGGCAAAGATTTACTGTGCTTCTTTGTAGTTAGATTCTTTCAGAGAACCAGCAGTCTCTGTTCTTTATCTGTTCCACTGCAGCTCTCTAATGTCATTATCTAATAAGTGGAGGGGACATTCACACAGGTGACGCTCAAAGAAGCCATTCACCCACTTTCATGGTGAACTTGACCTGGATTCCAAAATAACTGAATTTCAGAATGAACAAATCAGATGAAATGAAGTTGGTGTTGCAGGAACTGTCCAGGAACACGAACCAGAAGATGGTTTACTGCTGCAGCTGCTGCTTCAATGTCTTTAAATTGATTATTAAAAATAAAGAAACAAAACAGCAACTGAATATCAAAGGTCAGTGCCGGTTGTTGAACTTTTATCTGGTTTGTGATCTGTCCTCCGCTAAAAGTAGCCCACACACGCACACACACACACACACACACACACACACACACACACACACACACACACACACACGTTCACACAGATGCTACTTTATTCACTTATTCAATCTGTGACTGATACTTCTTAAACAGTAACTTTCTGTAAGTTGTTTACTAGAGAGTCTGAATGGGTTAAAGGCACAGTAACTCTCTGTGTTGGATAATAGTATTTTTGTAGATTTATTTCCAGTGACATATTATTGAGTTTATAAGGTTTTGCTGTTGTAAACATTATTGTCGCTGCCCTAGAAACACTGCATAGTTATAAAGATATAGATAGATTTCAAAAAAACAAACAATAACATATAAAAGCCAATGAAAAAGAATCGATAAGAGTATAACACCAAGTATAGTAGCAGAATCAATAAAATCCTAATGATACCATCTCTGTTTGACGAGCTCATGCTTTTCCTCACCGTAATGACTATGAAACATACATTTTGTGCAGCTAAAAAGCACATAATCCAAGTTTTACAGCAATTATAGCACAATGCTGTCAAGCCTCCCTATTAAATCCTATTAAGACGTCTTATCTTTGTCTTTATCTTTGCTAGAAAGGTGTTTTTCCTTTTAAAACAAAGCATATGTTTGTTTGTTTTTGACAGTTACTGCTGAATATCAGTATAAAGAATGGAAAATCTTCCATAAAGTTTTAATTTAATGTAATCTTATATAACATAAACATTTATTTTTGGCCCTTCACAGGAAAGAATTTGGGCATCTCTGCTTTAAATGATGATCTCTGAGTGCATGAAATGCCTTCAGAGTTGTTACTGATTATTTCAAAGTGATGCACATTGTGTATATAATTCTCATATTTCTTATTTGATATCTCTGCTCCTATTCTATTACAGTATGTACGTATAATAACAGTAGATTACTGTTTGGAGTATATATTTTGTTTTATTTCTGATCACCATGTTGTCTCTGTGTATATTTGGTAGATTGTACATATTTTTTACAAACCTTTTTATATTTTTTTTAATAGCTTTTTTGTTCTATTTGCAGTATGCAATATATTTTTCTATTCTTGAAAGGGAGCGTGTGTAACGGGATCCCCCTGTGGATCAATAAAGTATCTCTGATTCTGATCAGTACTTGCTTTCTAATCATTTTGTAAGAGCAGAGAAGAGGTTTAAACTACCAGCCTCTCTTGTTTCAGTTAAATAATGTGACCAAAAAGAGTTGATGTCATCATTTTTTGTGACATTCTCAACCATTTATGTTCCATAATTTATGAGTCTCACTCCATCTCTTTGCAGAGGAAACACACAGTTGTAATGTGAGGAGCTGAGTGAAACTCCTCAGGAGGACTGAGGGACTGCAGCCTCTGAGCAGAGTTTGGTGAACATGTGACAGACAGTGTTCGTGTTGAGAATAGTCGGGACACAGTGAGCACATTGTGTTAATGAATTCCTTAATGGAGATGTGGGCCAACGGGCTGGCTGGTCATTCAAAGAGAATATTCACTGAACCATCCCAGTCATGTTGTGAGACTGTGTTTAATATTAAGGCCAAATGAACTGAGGATGAGTCTGTTACATCAAAAAGCAACAAAGAAAAGAAAACTAAGCCCAGTAAATAAAAGAAAAACATCCCAGTCAGCAAACTCTCTGCTTTATGTGATTTACGCTTACAGTTCAGATGTTCTGTTTTCATGTTCAGTAAGAAAATCTGCTATCTGTTAGGTCGTTTGGCTTAAGTGTGCAGTTTTTAGCCCTTTTTCACAGCAGACATTTTGACGTATCTGACTTTTGTTGTGTGGTCATGAGCTGCTGAGTCTTAATGTGGAAACATCATGAATACTACATAAGACAGGATATGTTAGGGTTGTTTTTGTTGTAGCGTCTGACTGATGGGTCGGCTGAGACTATAAGGTCCCAGAGAAGATTATGCTTTTCAAGTACGCTGGTGCTTCATATTACAAAGTGATTTTTGTCCCAGAGTTGTTGCTGCACCAGTAAATCCCCATAAAACAGGATAAAATATTGCTTTAGCCGACTTGTTATCAGGGTGAGTGCTAATAAATAACTTGTATAACTAAGCTAGGTCACTCACTTCATAAAATAAGGTATCAGCAGATAAAAGCAGTTAAAGGCATCATATCAAGTTTTCTGTTTCCTGCTTCACAAATTTTCTGCTTTTATATCATCCTAAAATTCAGTAATTAAGAGGTTTTCAACAAGTAAATTTGAAGATGTCTATAGAGCCCATAAACTGTAAGGTTATCAAACAAGTGTTTAACAATAGCACTAAATACATTAATAGATACAACAATTAGTTAGATATCTAAAATAAAAGTGTATGAAATAACACTTTCTTTAAGCTCCAATCAGTTGGTAGAAAACAGAAAAAAACTAGACCTTTTGGATAATTTTGGCATATTTACAGTAATGTTTATTAATATGCACAGTCCCTGAGAGATAAATAAATGAAATAAAAAGATAAAATAAAGTTGTTTGAGTAAATTTAGAAATTTAAATAGATAAGTTTCGTATTTTTGGCTCACTCACTTCCCGTACTTCCTCAGTCCCTCTAGGATTTGCAGGAACAAATGAAAGTTGCAACAAAAAAAGTTGAGATTTCTTAATTCTTTTAATAGTTTTTGTGTATAATTTATTAAAAATCAAAGGAAACTTGAATGAAGCCTCACTCTTCACACTCTCTTCTGAGTGTTCTAGCTAACCTTACCAAAAAGGCTCAGGATTACAAAAATTATAACAAAATACACTTTAAATTTAAATGAAGATGTTCCACAAAGACGCAAAATGTTTTCGTAGCTCAAAACCTGCACAACATTATAAGAAACATAAGTTAACACAGCACTGATATACGATGATAAACCTCTTCAGTACCCGTGACAAAATAAAATAAATTAAAAAAAACAAAATAGTAAATAATAAAATACTGAGTTGGTTCATTAAGGCTATGATTGCCAGAACTCGTGGGAAACTACAACGATTGGTCACATTTGCAGGAAAGTTGCACTGATTGGAAAAAAAACTGCTGAAAAAGCTGAATTTGCATTAATTGTTGCAATCGCAATATCGCAACTTCCTGGTGGGACTGCTTACTGTGCGTCCCTCTGCTGACACACCATTTACATCATCACAGCGTGCTGATTTCACTGCTGCTGAACTTCTTCCTCTTACAGCCTTTTATTCTCTTGTGTCTCCAGTTCTTGGGTTTTTAAACGCGGCAGAAACTTGCCCTTAGTGTTCAGAGGACATTACTTAAGAAGTAACTGAAGCAGATTAGGATGGATGAATTTGAGTGTTTGCATCCGGGGTTGACCTCTCTTATTTTTTTTTTCTCTTACCAGAATATTAAGAGAAAATGAAGGCCCCTTATGTGTCTGTGTGTTTGCCTATAGGAATGGGAGAAGCTGAATTATGACATACACTCTTTACGCTATGCAAGACGAGAAGTCAGATCACGATGGAAGAAAATCCTGCTGCAGCTCGGTGAGACGCTTTGATGTCATTCTGTTCAGTTAATATTTGCTCCCGTCACCTCCAGTTTATTATATTGTGTTGTACTCGGTGTGTGATCTTCCCTTGTCTCTCTCTGCAGGTTATCAGTGCGAGGTCGACGCCCTGCTGTGTGTGAACAGACAGAGCCGCTTCAGTCGTGATCAGGAGCACCTTAACAAAGCGACGGAACTGTTGAAACAGCTGCTGGACCACACCTCTCTGTTTCCTCCAGAAACCGCACACCAGAACAGATACCTTTATGTCATGGTGCGCACGCAGGGTGCATTTTTGCTCCTGCAAAACATCTCTTCTGTGTCATTTTAACACTTCAGTATGCTTTTACATGTTCTAATCTTCCCTGATCTCTCCTGTGTGTGTTTGTTATGTCTCTGCTTCTCCATCTGCACCTGCCATCTACGCTCCAATCTCACCTGTGTCTCCTCATCCTCCTCATCCACCTCCATCTCCCCCTCAGGATCGCCTGGTGTCACTGGACAGCGCTGAGGACTTTGTCAGACTGGCTAAAGAAAAATATCCCAAGAAAGTAGAGACAGTGACAGACAAACATGAAGGTTGAGAGAGAGAGAACACTCATTAATGTAATTGTAGAGGCAAACTTAATTCTAATGGCAAATTAAAATACCTCCAACCCTCAAAGCTTGCCAAAGCAAACCAAGAGCTTCATGTGGGGTCACAAGGCCTTTTTGATTTTTGATTTTAAAGGGTGTGAGAAAACTTACCAAGAAAAGAAACAGCAGACCTCTAATTCTGCACTGCAAAAGTACATAGCACCCATATTCATGCACACATCTCCAGACAGGTGCTGGGTGGTGAACAGGCAGCAAAGCACTCACAGCAGACAAGCCCAAAACACACCTCTGCTGGAAGATTTTGCCAGCAGGCAGCTGATCAAATAACTCATTAATGGTCGCCAGTGAGAGTAAAATCTATGAGATCAACCTCTTTGACTTTTTCCAATTTCAAGAGAGACATAGCATTGTGTATCCAAGATTTAAAACAGCGGTTCCCAAATGATCGGCTCGTCATCAAGCCTCTGTAGAAGCCTGATAACGAGCTGTTCATTTGAATCAGGTGTGTTGGAGCAGGGCAGTGCGCCCCAAAGTTTAGGAAATGATGATTTAAAAGACGGCGGTAGCAGAATTCTCGTGGATGTTGAAAGCAATAACATTATTTTGAATGTTTTTATCCGTTATTATTTTTTGCACTGTAAGTCATATGAAGTATCCATAATATATGTCGCTTGCTCAGCAGTTTACTCAATGAGAGAAAAGAGGTTCCTTAAGGAAAAAGGTTGGGAACCGCTGGTTTAGGCCATACATGTTCTAAAGCTGTATAGAAACTTGTGATTGTTCTGGTTAAAACATATTTTTGTGATTGTGCATATATACCCAATCCAAAAAAAAAGCTAAGAAACCCTCTGCAGATGCAAAAACTGTATGTGTATTTTATTATTAACACGTTTGTTGTTAATGGATACTGATGATAACAAACTGTGAACAACTTTATTGGGTTGTTTTTTGCTCACATTGTCATTAATAAAGTATAACTGGTGAGTCAGTCAGTCTCATTCAAACTTACTGTATCTGTCCAACAGGGGGCAGCATTATACTGCAGTCACGTTCAACTGGGTTAAACCAGAAGAAGAAAAAAAAAGGATGAACTTGGCTGGTTGGAAACTTCAGTCACAGATGGAGTAAAATTGTGAAGTCGTTTCCTCACAAAATAAAAAAGAATATTTAGGATTTACTGTTAAAACAAAGATGTGGGATTTTGAGGAATAGCTTGACATTCAGTTTTGTGTGTTTTAGTGAGAAAGTGTTGACAATGTTCAAAAAAAGAATGTGAGAATATGGTGCATATTGTCAATAATGCAGTGTATCCATAGGAAATTAAACTTCCCCCTTCTTCATTTTCTGAATTTCCCTTTCTTCGAGATGTGTACAGGATGCAGATGATAATGTCTCATCTTGGCTTTCACTCAAAGCCATTTTGGAATAACTGTTGTACACACGCCCATTTGGGACACTGCCCCTATCTCCAGGTTCACAGAGTGTGAGACAGTCTTCATACTGCACTGTTGATGTCGCACACACGTCCATGCTCCTGTGCACACACATGCAGAAAGAGAGAGTTTACTCTGACCCAGATATTGTTCTCTCCAAGGCCCCTTCCTGAGTTTGGGAAACAGATGTGGAACTAAAAGAGTTGGGTGGGGGGAGGCGTTGGGGGAGGGGAGCAGAATGAGAGGTGGACCAATGGTCTGGCAGCTCGGCGAGGCATTGTGCTGCTTGCACCTTTTTCTCATTATACAAATGTGTGTGTGTGTGTGTGTGTGTGTGTGTGTGTGTGTTAGTGCATATTAGATCGAGTAATGCTGACATCATTCTTTATACTTTAACTGAAAGACCCCTCCATTTCCAAAGAAAGCAAATTAGACAGAAAGGAGGGAATGATTAAAGGGACAGTTCACCGCAATATAAAGAAATACACGTTTTACTTCTTACCTGTAGTGGTATTTATTCATTTAGATTGTTTTGGTGTGATTTGCAGAGATACCTGCCTTCTCTCCAATATCATGGGACAAAATGACATTCGACTTGTGGTGCTAAAAACACCAAGAAAATACAACACCAGCGTCTCTTTCCAGAAGTCCCCAATATTCACATAATCCATGAACCTTGTGAGCAGTTTCGTGGGAACGACTTTATTTGCCTTAAGGAAGTAGTTCTGGTAGATTAGTTCCTTAATGAAACTGCTCACAACAAAGTCTGTGGACTATCTTGAGTAACCGGGTCATGATTTCTAGGAAGAGACACTGGTGTATTTTTTTTCTTTTTTTTTTTTTTGGCGCTTTGAGCCAAACACCAAGTCAACCGGAAAAATGCTAAAACCCAAAATATCTGTACATATCTACAAATTATTGCCTTCTGACAAAGAATCAAATTAAAACCTGTGTATTAACACAGATTCACAAGTGTAAGAGGTCAGTTAATAGACTTTTTAAAGGCTATTTGCTAATTATTTACATGAAATGCAAAGTGAATATCTTCTCTGATGCTGGACTTGGAAACTGAATTACTTAAGATCAAGCATAAATGATGGTTTATAGGCATAAATCATGTCTGTACACACATAAAATGGTGAATTACAAGATCTATGGACAGGACAAACATGATGTACCCCTGAAACCACAAGCCGAGCACCATCAAGTTCCATTATAGGTCAGGTAAGTAAAGTAA
>JAJHUR010110694.1:2979-20397 GCA_027495735.1 Lutjanus campechanus | reverse complement strand
GTCATTCACCATCACGTTAGTTTCGATTGTTTTAATAAACTCCGTCATTAACAACAAGTCTCCTCCGCGTGCAGCTTCTCTGCTGCTGTGAAAACTGATCGCGGGTGAATTTACTGTATATGTGGGAAAAAAAACAAAATGCGAGCTATAAAACATCCTGCTGATGAAAAAAATCAACAGATCAGAGAGAGACAGAGTAAGAGAAACGCTCTGACCTCCTCTGTGTGTGTGTGCTGTACGTGTGCGTATGGAGGAGCTGCAGTGACAGAGAGGAGAGATTCTGCAGCCGTGTGATAATAAATTACATCAGAATTCAAATGTCGGCGCTTACCAATACTCTGATCTCTAATAATTCTGCCGTTTAATGCAGCATTTCAGTACACACCCCTATGTGCGAAACACAGTGCGCTGTACAGTTGTTCGGACTTAAACAGATTTTTTTTGGTGAGGGCGTCGCACAAAAAAATGCGTCATCAAGTGGCATTTATCGCCGTTATCGCAAAGTGGCAAATTTTCATCGGTAACAGTTTTTTTGACGATAAATCGCACGGGATACGATATCGCCCAAGCCTATTCTACATCAGTCTAAACATCATCCAATAAGCAATGATTCTTTATTTACTACCAAATTAGTACCCATGTGACCATTTAACTGGGGCAAAAAATGTCAGCCAATGTAAAGTTAGATGGTGTGATGTGGCGACATAGTGGCAACACTATATGCAACAATGAAAAATGTTGGTTCTAATCCTGACAACTTTAGTGTATTATCCAGTGGTATTAATAATTATTACGGCAGAAAAATTGCCTTTTAACATTAATCATTACAGTGAACCTAATATAAACTGTGCATGCCGCATGCAGCCTGAAATTCAGTACAGCTGCAAAGACGAAATACCAAGTTTATGATCTGTCACTGTCTGTCTGAACAGCCTCATGGAAGTGATATTTTACAATTCAATTCCCTTCAATTCAAAGCGGCTTTAATAAAGCACACCTCTGCCACAACACGCTGGACAAAATGAAACAAAAAAATAGCAACAAAACACAATGTGTAAAGTGCTAAGCAAGAACACGAAACTGGACATAACTGATAGATATCAGCTGTGTGTGTATGTAAAGGGGAGGTGTGGGGTTGTCACTCCTGTTCCTCCAAGTGTGGCAGGTGAAGACAAATTCAGTTGCTAACTTGCAGCCCTCTCTATGTTCTCCCAACAGCATTGGTAGTTTCTTTAGATCGGTTAGTTGGTCAAGCTCAGGATGTTTGTTTTTAAATTTGGGGAAATATTTAACGTAGAGGTACCACTCCCAAAGCACTGCTGCTGTACATCAAACACTGGTTGTGTGATGATCACAAACCTCTTGCTTCTCATTTCGGGGCTCATATTAACCGGTTAGAGCAGCCACACTGCCTGGATGAGCAGTAAGACTTCATTGTGAGATTTGATGTCTTGCCTATTTTTCTCACCAAAAAGAACCAGTGAAAATGATCTGTTGATAGTCATATCAACATCATACCAGCAACATGACTTTCAATATATCTATATCTATTGCTATATCTGCAATGATTAATCGATTATTTAATGCCAACTATTTTCATAATCAATTAATCAGTTTGAGTCATTTTTAAAGAAAAAAGTCTAAATTCACAGATTTCAGCTTCTTAAATGTGAATATTTTCTGTTTCTTTACTCCTCTCTGACAGTAAACTGAAAATCTTTAAGTTGTGGACAAAACAAGGAACACTGATCAATATTTTCTGACCAAACAACTGATCGATTAGTGGAAAAATTATTGCCAGATTGATAACTAATTGAAAAACATGTGAAATCAGGTGGTGCACACAATTGACAGGATTGTGACAGGATTAATTATTTGATTTATCATTATTTTCATCTTTTGACATTTTATTACAACATCAATTCAGTGGAAAAATTTTTGCCAGATCAATTTTTTCACTATTTTTCAACAACGAATTGATCAATTGTGAATATAATGGACAGATTGATCAGCAATAAATAATTTGCAGCCCTAATCTTGATGCATGCCATTGCAAAAGTATAAAACACGTTAAATACTTTACTACTAAATTTCTTCCATAGTCTTTTTATTTATTTGGCGACCTTAATAAAATCTCCTGTGGCCCTGTGGGTCCCGACCCAGTGTCTGGGAATGACTGCTCTTGTGTGCATGTTGTCTCGACTGTGTTTCAGTGTGTATTTACTAAGGCCAGATGTACCTGAGGTGCTGGAAGTGGAGCTGCGGCGTCTGGCTGTGAGGACACTGTCCCTGTTCTGCAGACTGTCCTGTCCCACCTCCACCACCTGAGTCTGCAGCAGGGGAGCACACCACTTCACTGTGTACTTAGGACCAACAGGAACCAGGCTGTTGATGTCAGGGGGACCCCTGGTGGTCAAACACATGAAATGTTACCGCATGACAGTTACTCTGTGCAGGAGATGTGTGTTAATCAGTGTAAATCAGAGGAAAGCACCTAAGCAACTAAGAATGTGTGAATTTATTCCACATTCTAAAGCGCTTTTCAAGATACTCAGACACTTTACAAAAAATTGATCATTGAAAACAACACGCCAAAAATATCTAACACACATTAATCACACAGTAAAAGCAGTTCAAGGCATGAATTAATAGTCTTATAATATAACCGCCCCATCATTAGGGCATGAATAGATCTGACTATAATTAGATTTGTGTTTTCCAATGAATTTATGTGTTCTCAGATGTATTCTTATGGCATGTGTGACAATTTTAGTCTCATTCTTTCAGCAGCAGCTGGTGTTAAAAAGAACTTGGGAGAGCGACACTCAGAAATGTATCATTTAATATGTTTACTGATCATCTGATCTGTAGGCAGATAAATGGCATTAAATATCTGTGAGTGCAATCCTCTCTTCTCTATATGGATACATGCATTTAGGATAATGCACCAGGAGCAAATAAAAATAAATATAAAATATAAATCAAGGTGGCTGGTTGACTTACTTTGTATCTTATAAGCACAACAAGTACAAGACTTTAATGTTTCAATCAGTTTCTGTTGTCAGATAAAATCAGTACAGAAAAGACTTTTCACTCATCCCACTCATGATCCAAGCTCTACAATACAATACAATATACTTTATTGTCCCACTTAGGGAAATTTGTCTTGGACTCAGCAACTGTGCCATAAATGCCTCGACAGCCACAATAACAACAAACAAGACATCACCAGGCAACTCTGCTGCCATTGAACATATTTTCGAAGAGAAGTGACTGGTCAGTAGGTGGGGCTTTTATCTGAGACGTCCTCTTATTTCAAACAAAATCTGTTCCAGAGCAGGTTAGGTGTCAGCATCAGTTACCATGGCGATGTACCTCGCTAACCACAAACCCTGCTCTTTAGTTCAGTTTCCCGGGCTCACAGCACCCTGAGGCTGTTGGGAGCACTGTGAGCAAGTTCCACTCACCAAAGCTGTGTGATATCAAAATTGTAATGCCAACTGCTCAAACTGCTTTAAACTGATGTGCACTCCAGGGCTTTGTGCAATATCATCCAGCACCTTAGGGCATCATGCAATACAATCCGGCACTCATGCACTTTAGCACTTGTCACTTTATCCAGCACTTATGCACTTTATTCTTTAATATGAAACTCTCATGGTCTCCCTACCTGTGGGCTATCTCCCCACCCACAGTCAATCTGTATTGCAATTTATCTGTCTGTTTGTATATTATGGTTTGTGTCTTTCAGTGTGTTTTTCACTGTTAGTGCTCGTTATCTGTTACTGTTCTCTTTCGTTTCTTTTCTTTTTCTTTTTACCGTGAAACGTTGCTCTGTCTTAATTTGTTTTTATGTTACTGGGACTACGGATGGAAATTACATGATTTAACATGTTCATCAATGTGCATTGTCCCATTCAAATAAACAAACAAATAAATAAATAAATAAATAAAATAAAACAGTAACTTCTCATTTCCACATTTCCACACTCTTAATTAACATAAAACCAACACGCCATGTCAATGATGCAGCTTTGGGCTGTACAGATGCATTTTCACTTCACTTTTGATGGAGCAAAGAAGTTTCCCTCTGTTTCCAGTCTTTTTGCTAAGCTAGGCTAATCATGTAGAGGACACAGACAACATTGTGACTGTCCCTTTCAATGACAAGTAGACCCCAAAATACACACATTCTTCTAAAACTGTACTCTTATAATATCAGTTTAAACCAGGGGTCTGCAACCTTTACGATTTAAAAGAGACATTTTTGTCCAGAATCGCAGCTATTCAATTCTCTCTTTTCCCAGAGATTTGACATCCACACTAGTTTATGGAGACTCAAGAAGACGAGCCACTGTCAAAATTTAGTTGACAAAATATCTTTTGATGTACAGGCTGAATATTTTTACAGTTAAAGAATGTAAGTAACAATTTAAACTGTAAAACATAGCTGACAACATTTTAAGGCAAGGAACTGCAACAGATTTTTGAGTTTTGAGCCCAACTTTAACTCTTGAGCTTTGAAATAAAAAGTTCTGCCAACCTACCTTAATCTATCCTAATCTTTAGTTGAGAGAATTTACTTTTCTTCTTTAGATAAACTTGAATCTTTAGAAACTCAAAAAAAGTGTTTCAAAAAATGGTCACAGTGAGCTGTGAACCTGATTTGTCTTTATTTTGGTGCCTGAAAATGAAATGTTTTTAACTGAAAATTGAAAAAATCAATTGCACTATGTTGCCTTTACATTTGAGTTTTCTTAACTTTTTCATATTTACAGTGTAGACCTACAACAATGATGAATGAAAATTAAAATAACTGTTATTCATTTCCTGGAGAGGAAAGTGCGGCATGCAGCTCTGGAGCTGCAGCTTGCAGACCCCCAGTTTAACCAAACAAAGTGTAACAGAGAGAGCAGGAGGAACAGTGCAGCTACAAAACAGAGCAGCATGAGGCTCCAGTAGGTACCTACTTCAGGTTGACGTTGGCACAGATCAGGGTGTCATTGAGGAGGAAGACCTTCCGCTCCTTTGACTTGAGAATTTGGCCTTTATCACCATAAACTATTTCAGTCAGCAGTTCACACTGAATCAGCTGCCTCTGCGCTGAGTTCAGCAGCTGGAAACACAAAGCAGTTCACAGATCGCAACACATCCTCTCCATCAAAGCTTATCAATCA
Organism: Lutjanus campechanus; assembly: GCA_027495735.1. Taxonomy (NCBI): domain Eukaryota; kingdom Metazoa; phylum Chordata; class Actinopteri; order Lutjaniformes; family Lutjanidae; genus Lutjanus; species Lutjanus campechanus. The sequence continues at coordinate 15,220 of JAJHUR010110694.1, read as the reverse complement.
CTCAGTAAGCTTCTATTAAACCTGTTTGGGATGAAAAGGGGAGCGCTGTTCCAACCCAACGAACATTCATGATTCATGATCTACTAATTAATAAAATGCAACTGTAAGTCTGCAGACAGGCTGAAATGAAGACTGAGGTTGTTAATGAATGATTAGGTTCTCTCTTTGTAATACTCTATTTACACTTTAACAAGGATGTAATGGATGTGTAATATACTGCCCGGTGTGTCACCTTGCTGAGGTTGCGGTCCCCCATGCTGTGTGCTATCTGCTGGATCTCAGCCTCCTGATCGGCCAGACGCTTCTGTTCGTTGAGCTTCTCAGCCAGCGTCTCCAGCTCAGTGAGAGCCAGCTGCAGGGGCAGCCGGTCAGTGTGGGACTCTGGAGTGTTCTTCAGCATGTCCTGATACAACACAACAAACAATGTTCACTCACATGAAGGTGACAGACAACATAAGGCAAGTTCCAGTTTGATACCAAAAAATTGCAAGATAAATATCAATGGCCAAGATCATACTGTATAACAGGTATCATCTCTTAATATTGATCAGCAAATACAATAATTCATATGAACACAGTAACACCAACAACAGCAGTAATAATGTTAATGACAACTGCAGATATAACAATATATTGAATATGGCCATTTTGCAATTTAAAAAAAGTCTCAATACTGTAGCAGACTGTGAAAGTATCTACTGTGATATAACATGGTTATTATATTATCTTATTTTATGTTGTAAAAGGACTGCCCTGACTACTGGAGTGTTTCTGTTTTGCAGTGGTACATGAGTAATTCAAACATTTATTGCTAAAGAACTACTTTTATTTAATTGATTGATTGATTTGATATTAAAGCGTTGTCATTTTTCGTTGTTCTTAAATATCACAATAAATTAATATCACATTTTTGACTTTTTATGATGTACCTTGAGGCTTTGCAAAACAAAGTTACAAAGTGCTTTACATGTTTGAACCCGATTTAAAACATTAGGATTGGTTTAAATACTAGACTGGTTTAAGAGCAGCGTCCCTATTGTCCCCAAACCCACTTTTCAAGGCGATCCAATAAAATAAAATGATCAACGGTCAAATACTGTGCTGAGATCATGAAGAATTAAAATCATCTTTAGGTACAAGAACAGTTCTAACTTTAATAAGGGCAGCTACTCTGACGTGAACTGAAACCTGCCTGAAATTTGTCCAAGATATGATGATTATTCATTAAAAAAAATCAAACTGTCCAGTTGACCCTCACCACTCACCCAGCTGAGTGTCAGCTGGACTGACTACAGCCCCCCACGACTCTACAAAGGATAAGTTATAGATTTTAAGTTATAGATAATGAATAGGTGGATAAAAGAAATCAACCCTGGGGCACCCCTATTGCTCAGCTGGCAGAGGGCCTCTGCAGCGGCCGCTGGCTCGACTCCCCCCTGCGGTCCATTTGCTGCATGACATCCCCTCTCTCTCTATGACCTTTCCTGGCCTCTCTTCAGCTGTCTCTATCAAATAAAGGCAAAAGCCCAAAAAATAATCTTTAAAAGAAGAAATCAATCCCGAGTAAACAACCTAACACTTTTTGCTAAAACTTCAGAGATTTAAAAATCGGTCTACATTTTGTGGGTGCACTGCTGCATAGTTAAAGCAGGAGGGAACACAGCACGCAGACACAGAGCTGTTGAATGGATGAAACAAGGAGAACAACACTGTTGAAAACTTGCTTCAGAAATCAAAGATTCAATCAGTGATGTGACCGATCTGAAGTTTGATTTCATGCATTTTGTTTGTAAAGAAAGATAAAGACCTGCTCACAGTCTTAGTTATGAATTCAATCATAACAGTAACATGATGGTTTGGTGGAAAAATATAATTTTTAGAATGTTTCTTTTGTTGTTTTATTGATGATGATATTGTTCTTATTGTTTTTATGATTAACACTTTGATTTCTGTAAAGTACATTGTAATCCTCTTTTGGAAAGAGAAAGATTATTATTATCATATTATTATGAATAGGAGGATGTGGCTTCTTTTGGCTTCATCAATTAAGTTCATTAAGTTTGAAAGTCTTGCCATTTTTGTTTTCTATGTTTGTATGTGAGAGTAATGGTATTGTGTCAATAGTATTTTAAAAGAAAAGGATGATGATAATCTTGTTTTTTAAAGATGGCGAGTTATTTTTATCTGAGGAAACAGTTTGGGACAGGCGCCTGATGAAGGCAGGATAGCTGGAAACATTTAGTGAATAAAGCATGCTGTCATGGAGAAGAGTTGTGCCACATATTTTCTGTAATGCAGTCATACATCTTGCCTTTGTTTTGTAATAACAGGTGTTGACAGGGAAGATTTAGACATTTTTTACCATCCAGCACCCATAATGCATTGCCTTTTACTTCCTCTTGTCAGAAACTCCAACACAAAGTTTCAGGCCTTGAAATGAAACCAAATGTTCCACTTGACCACACAGCACAGACTGCTCCTCTCTGAAACATTTACTGCTTGAAAAGGCTGATGAGCTTCAGTGAGGCTGGCTGCAGTGGTTTACAGAAGAACACGCATGAATCTCAATGACCGTATTTTAATGTTCGGCTATTTTAATGAAGGTCCTGCATGATGTGGAAGTACAGTCAGTAATGGGGTTAAAACTGTGGTTTTATGTCATTTATACAGAGAAGAATGCTTCATTTTAAACCAGAGGTCTGCAACCTGAGGCTCTGGAGCCACATGTGGCTCTTTAGCTCCTCTCCAGTGGCTCCCTGTGACTTTGGTGAAATGAATGAATGAACAGAAATGAATAACGCTATTTAAAAAAAAAATATTTTCATATTTCATTGTTGTAGGTCTACAAACAGTTGAGACAGCTAAACATTTCAAGCCAATGTATTGCAGTTTTACCAACTACTGAGCTTTTGCTGAGATAATTTACTTATCTTCTTCAGATGAATTTATATATTTTTAGAAACACCAAAATACTGTATTTTTAAAAATTATAGCGTACATTCATTCAAGTGAAAGTGAATGGTGGCTAAAATTTTAATATTTTCAGTTAAAACCATTTAATTTTAAGGCAACAAAATAATAACAAATCAGGTTCACAGCTCACTGTGACCAAATTTTGAAAAACATTTTTTTTTTTTGAGTTTCTCTAACTTTAACTTTTACTATAATATAGTTGGGCACAGATTCAAAAATCTATTGCAGTATGTCGTACACCAAATTAAAAAGAAATTGTTAATATTTCATTAATTAAAATATGCAACATAGCCTGCATCTATGGCTCAGTGTCTTTTCCTCTAAATTGTGATTGTGGCTCGTCCTCTTGAGTCTCCATGAGCTATGGCTGCCAAAAAAAATAGTCTTCAGGGAAAAGAGAGAATTTAATACTTGCAGCTCCAGACAGATTTTTTCCCACTTTTTTTGGCCAAGAATGGCTCTTTTGATTGTAAAGGCAGCAGAGCCCTGTTTTAACCAAATGTAGGACAGGTGTGCAGGTGATCGGATGACATCACACTAAAATCATGAACACCAGGTTTAATATAATGACAGTGATGGAGGTCATGTTTTGTTTATCTGAAACCGATGAAACAACAGAGAGTCTGAGTGCAGATGTGTGCTCAGTGTGTGTGCTCACTGTGTGATAGTGACTCACCTGCAGCAGCAGGATGAACTGTGGGAAGCGTTGGATAGGTTTGACCATCAGGCCGTACAGAGTGATTCTGTCAGGACTGGACGCCTGCTTCTTCTAAAAGTCACATGGAAGTCACATAGTTATTGTCCATATCTTTTACTGAAACTATAAAAGCATGTAGTCATTTCTGAATTTCTGGACCCAAACTGAAGAATTCTGAGTCTGAATCTGAGGACGACAACATCAGCTGAGGCCTTTAAAGGGATAGTTCACCCAAAAATGAAAATTCAGTCATTATCTACTCAGCCTACGACAAACCTTGCTACAAATACCAAGACCTGGATGACTGAGAACCTTCACAGACAACTGGAAAAATAACATAAAATGCCTCAATACTGCTCGTCTGGTGTAATCCAAGTCACTTAAAGCCCCAATATGCCAAGTTGACTTGAAAAATGTCATTTACACCATATTTTTAGCCTGAATCTTCACTGTAGATCCTTACCTTTGAGCCACATTCACATGCACACTGTCTGAACTGTGTGTGTGTGTGTGTGTGTGTGTAGTGTGACAGTGTGAAAACAGCATGTCAGGACTTTAGGTGACTTGGATTACACCAGACGAGCAGAATGTAAATCAGTGAATTTTGTCAAACTGCTGGCGCTGGCTGGCAACTTTAATAAAAAACTCTGCCGGGAAAAGAGTTAACATCATGTAATGAAGAAATGTAGTTACTCATTAACACTGCATGTTGTTGCATCTTTGAGATATTATTAGCTCAGAGAAGGTGTGCTTGTTTTAGTTTCAACAGACAGACAAGTGAAAAACTGGACTGAAACCTGTCCAAATCAGACAGAGTTGAACTCAAAAGACAGCCAGTGCTGGGCTACATGGTTTAACTGATTTAAAAAGGGTGAGCACCTTAAGGAATTCCAGGAAGACAGGTTTAGACATGCAGGCCTTCTTGATCAGTGCCATGGCATTGGTGAAGTTGTTGATGTAGTCACTGTACACATTGAGCACCATGGACTTGGAAAACTGTGGAGGACAGAGCACAACATCAGGCTCACAGGCAGCAGGGATAAACTTTCCTTTTATACACACAGATTTAAACTGCCACTGCCGAACCTACTGCCAGATCTTTTCAAAAGATTTACTCACAATTCTAGTGGAGATTTCAAAGAGTCCAAAGATATACACATGTGTATATCTATATACTGTATATAATATCTATGTGTAAGTTGTTTCAAGGAAAAGTTTAATCTTCATTCTAACATTGTACAAGGATTGTAAATAGGATTCTACAACAAAATACTAGTTATAGTTTATGGCATCAAGCAGTGTTTCCCAAACTTTTTTTTCTAGGGACCCACTTTTGAAGAATGACAAACCATCATGAACCGATCCACAATAGAGACTTTATTAATCAATCTTGGTAAGACTTAATTTATGCATAAACGAATGTCCGGCACCATTTTTAATTCCATTTCCACATCATGTTATATTATCTTGACTAGGCCTGTAACCATTAATCGATTATTAAATTAAAGGGCAACTATTTTCATAATCAATTAATCAGTTTGAGTCATTTTTAAAGAAAAAAGTCTAAATGTACTGATTTCAGCTTCTTAAATGTGAATATTTTCTGTTTCTTTACTCCTCTCTGACAGTAAACTGAAAATCTTTGAGTTGTGGACAAAACAAGAAATACTGATCAATGTTTTGATCAGTTTTATGGACCAAAACAACTAATTGGTTAGTGGAAAAATGTTTGCCAGATCAACATTTTTCACCATTTTTCACCAACAACTGATCGATCAGTTGTGAATGTAATGGACAGATTGATCAGCAAAAAATAATTTGCAGCACTAATCTTGATGCATGTTATTGCAAAAATATACACATGTTAAATACTTTATAAATGAGAAATAAATGCATTTAGGAGACATCGCATTGGTTTTATTTCCTCTCATCAGGAAAACAATAAAGAACATTTTAGACAACTGAATTACAAGAATATACTTTAGATACTACTAAATTTCTTCCATAGTCTTTTTATTTATTTGGCGACCCAAATAAAATCTCCTGTGACCCACCTGTAGGCCCTGACCCAGTGTTTGGGAATGATTGACAGAAAGGTCTGTGTGACTGCTTCAATCTGTTTGTTTGTTTGTTATTGTGTGACTTTGGTGAATCATTCTAAAACACAAAAACGAACGAATACATCAAGGCAGCTGCAGACCAACAACTCTGGTGTTCTGAAGTAAAATTACTGACACTGAGGAATGTTTGGCTTACATAACAGTGGATTCCTGTAAGAAAAGTCTGTCTGAAAGCAAGGTAAAGTGGTGAAAGTATTCTAAATATAGCATACACTGGAACTGATACTGATTTTTCTGGGTGTCTAGAACATGTTTTGTTGCTGACCTTGTCCTCAGCAGTACATTGCTTAGCATAAATGCTGTTGCTTCACTTTGCTGGTTCTTCAAAGCTGAGTGAAATTACCTTCACTTTCCAAAAAAAATATTTTTTATCTCTGTGTAGGTAACTTTCATATATATTTATGTATTTACTTCCTCTGTATGTTTGATATTTGCACAGTTATCAGAGTTGTTACAATCCCATTTCACTGCTGTTGTATTCCTACAGTACAAATGTGAATGTGCTAAATTAATATCTTAGTGTGTTTAAATGATTTTTAGTAAGATTCTGCATGTGACAGCAGCACGCCACAGATCGTAAATGCTAAAATCAGTTCATCAATGGTCATGGCTTCTGTTGAACAGAAAAGCTACATTACAAACAGGGTGTGAAGTGAAGGTGTGTGTGACTGACCGAGGCCACAAACAGGTCTCCGATCTTCTCGCTGTGATCCCACTCAGCCACACGGGACGCCAAGGCGATCTGGAACATCGAGTGGCACTGATGGATCTCCTGCAGGCGGTAAAAGATCTGATGCACTTTCTTGTGGTTTAGGATCCAGTTCTGTGGCTCCAGCAAAGGCTTCTGGTACTCCTGAGAGACAGAGGAAGGTCAGCTTAACATACTGTAGACCGTGTCCATGAATGTTCTCATTCGTCCAGGTCATTGTAATCTCAGGAAGATTAAATCGAAAGCAACTGGACTTGTTTTTTGAAGACGTTTCGTCTCTCATCCAAGAAGCTTCATCAGTCCATGCCTGTCAGACTAGTCAGAGCTAGTCTAACTAAATGGTGGGAACTCAGGTATTTAACCTCTGTGGATGTGTTCAAATTCATCAGTGCTCTATTCAGTTTTAATGACAGTCGTTAGGAGTCATTAGTCCTGGGAGTCACCTGAAACCAGGTATGAGTGATGGTGGTTAGAGTCACATGAATGTGAACCACTGTTGTTTTTGGAGGTCAAGTTGTTGAATCTCCTGGGCAAAGATGAAATAACAGCATTGTACATAGGAAAGAGGTTATGTCTCAGGCCTCCTCCTCTGATGAGAGTGGGTTTCTTCATTTTAATATAGATGGCTTCCTTAACTAGTTAGTTACTTGATTCTTGATTCAAAAAAGTGGCAAACGAGGAAAGTGTTAATGAACAACTACTCCATGTCTGTTGTCACACCTAAATCCACACCTGTGGCTGCTAGTAGTCCCTTCTAGGATGCTAACTGGCTGCACCACGTTTGGCACAGACACCAAGGGATAACCTGAAGCCTGGCTAGATGGATTCTCTCTGATCTGGCAAAATCCAGCTGTCTTGCAAGGTGACCGAATATCTACATCATCACTGATGCTCTAGTGTTGTTATGGTCACTGGCTTAAAGGGGTAGTTAAAAAAAAAAAACTGACATAAAAATATCTCCATACTACTCATCTGGTGTAATCCAAGTCTCCTAAAATCCCGACATGCTGTTTGCACACTGTCACATCACACACACAGTTCAGACAGTGTGCATGTGAATGTGGCTTCAAGCTAAAGATCTACAGAGAAGATTCAGGATAAAAACATGGTGGAATAACGTCTTTCAAGTCAGTTTGGCATATTGGGGCTTTAAGTGACTTGGATTACACCAGACGAGCAGTATGGAGGCATTTTATTTATCTATTTTTTTCCTGTTGCCTTATCTACTTGAAAACTGGTCACCATTCACTTCCATTGTTTGGAAGATTCTGCAACACTGATTTCTTGTGAAACTCCAGCAGTGTTTTCTGGACTAAAAAACTAAACCTGACCTTTAGTCAGCATGAGGGTGAGGAGATAATGACTGAATTTTCTTTTTAGGGTGAACTATTCCTTTAAGATTTGATGTACTGAAGCTTTAGGGTGACTTTAGAGTTCCAAAAACAGAACAGTGAACACTGTCCAGAAACAGCTGGACTCACCAGGCCTTACAATATGCTTATGTTTCATTTTCACATGACTTTCTCTCAGAGAAACAAGGCCTCCCCACCTGTTACCTGAGGAGAGATGTGACTCACCAGAAGGATCCTCTTGAGAGAGTCCAGGTAGCTGCTCTCACTCTGCACAATGGAGCTGAGGATGAGACGTCTGACAACCTGAAGGAGGCAGTGACAAACTAACATCCATATCAATGTGGAATAAACACACAATATTGTAGAAAAAAACCACTCATATCAAAATAATAATGTGTCTAAAATAATACCTGCAAACAGAACTAACAAATAAAAGGTGGTCACTAATAAAGGCCTGGTATCAAAAACACAGAAATACAATATATTACTGAACACAGAATCATGTCATACCCACCTTTCTGCCGCTCTGACTTTTTAATCATAACACTGTTTTCATTCACTGATTAATTCCTGCACACACCATTAAAAACACTTCCAGGAAAGAGAAGGATTGTATCCTATAGGGTCTTTAATGTGAAGCATCTGCAGTGTTCCACTGACAAATATGGAAGACCTTATGTTGTAACCACTGTGTTAACAGCAGGAAATAACCGACAGGTGTGTGTTTGATATGATTCCTGTGTCAGAAAAAATCCCTTTCTTGGTTTTCCTCTCACTTGCTGCCATGAATCACCAAAAGAAATACTCGATTAGCATCAGCAGTGATGAGCTGCTTTACATCGACGGTTTGTGGTTAAATGTGGGCGGGATGTGAGGCTGATCCATGTGCGCACATTTTCAGGTGGACTGTGATTTATGAAGGGAACACTCACTGCTGGTGTGCATATGAGCAGTTTTGTAAGTCGTATTTTTTGCTGTACATGATTTGCTGCTTTTATGTGCACATACACTTTTGTCTGGATCCTACACAAACTTTTGTAAATGAGACCCCAGAATATTTTGATATCTGAGCACGAGCACTTGGCATTTACACAAACCTGCTGACTACTGAGCCCCTCTGGCATTGGGCAGAGTTGTGGTGGAGGGTGCTTTAACTCGCACACAGACACATCCATGTAACCTGCATCATCCTTCCCCTCACCTGCAAAATCAATCAAAACCACGTTATTCACACAGAGGAAGCAACACACACAGGCTTGTTACACATCTGTACAGGGTAACTGCAGCTTCAACTGCATCTCATTTTTATTAGTTTTCATTCCTGTAATATTAATTCTGAGATCTTTCAAATCACAACTGAATATTTTCTTAAATGCATTTTAAAAAACAGGTGAGTGCTGCTGCTGCTGCTGCTGCTGCCACTACACCTGATCAGGACTGGTTCTAAATATCTGCACATTTTAAATTCAAAGACATGGACACGTTCTGCAGTCTTGGTGCTAAAAGGGACTATGAATTTAATTTACACAAACTGAACTGAACACACTGTTAGCACATTGTTAGCAGACCTTGTTGATCTCAGTTCCAGTTTCTGTACCTGTGGAGTCTTTTCTCTGCAGAAATGACACTTTTCGAATCATGGCTAATTTTGTCTTCTCTAAACCGTCCTTGGTACCATTCCTCGCTGCTTTCATCAACTGCTGCACCTGGATAATACAGTTAAAGTACACATGTATAACGAGTCCTGCCGATAATACAATAAAAACAAAACGACTAATCTGGAACAAATACAATTTGTTAAAAATTTTAATGATTCCATTTGACTCTATTTTCATTTGTAGCTCATTACTCTGTGGGTTGATCACAGGTTCTCCCTGGAGATCATTTAAGTTGATTTAACTTCTGCTGAACCTTTAAAAATCTGATAACTTTAAATGTTGAACAGATCAAGTCCCTCCTCCCTCACAGACTGAGTTGTATCCATGAAACGAGAGGAGAATATCAGGAGTGATTTACGTTCAGTCAGAGTCCTACCTTAGTGTCGCAGCTCTGTCTGATGTGGGTAACATGAGGGGAACTGAGACGCACCGCCAGCTCCCTCCTGGTGACAGCACAGCGCTCCTTCAGCCTCAGCACATCTGCATGCAGCTGGCAGTCACACAAAACAGCAACCAAAGTAACATCACACAAAGGCTGGACACAATGTTTGCTAGTCAATACCTAAACTTTTACACAAAAATTGATGTTTGATTTTGCCAATCACTGATTGGCAATATCTTCATTTGGGAACTGTGCCAAACAATGTGCTGCAATGATTTGTTGATTAATTGATTAGTTGTCAGCTTTTAAATTACTTAGCAAGTTAGCAACCATTTGGATAATCAATTCATCAGAAAATTGTCCAAATTCTCTGATTTCAGCTTCTTAAATGTGAATATTTTCTGGTCTCTTCACTCCTCTCTGACAGTAAACTGAATATCTTTGCGCTGTGGACAAAACCAGACATGTGAGGACGTCATCTTGGGCTTTATGAAATACTGACCAGTATTTTTGGACATTTTATGATTGATAGATAATGAAAATAATCATTAGTTGCAGCACTACAAATATGTTTCTTCAGTCTGTAGAATCTGATGTGTAGGCCAGCATGTCTCTGCAGCACCACAATAAAACAAATAAAAATTGGGATTTAAAACCCATTTTAACTTATAAAATACAGACACAACCAATACAGTGAGAGCAAACACAAGGTAACTGCAGCATCCCCTCTTTGAACTCTAAGCTCGACCATGCTGCAAAAGTGCCTACTTGCATTTCATATTTACACACCACAGATGGATAGCCAAACCTCTCAAAACACATTTATGTTTAACACTGGCTGAAGAATTCACAGCCACACAAAAACCTGCCTGTGGAGTGTAAACGTATCAGAATATATCATTTAAAATCGGTCAATAAGACTCAGAATCTGCTCAAATACTCAGTGTCAACGTTAAGGTGGACGGCAGCTTTCCAGATTTTTCCAACTCAAGTTGGGACACCTACCTCATACAGAAGTGAATCTTTTGAATTCCGTCAAGTCAGTCCTCCTTCATAGCCCTCATAAAAACAAGCAGCTCATCCCAGACACTAAGAGACATCCTCTACATCAAAACACGGCTGATTAACTCCTGATTCCTGATGATTAACTTGATGACACTGAAAGCTCACTCAACTGACACTGTGTCGTTTTCTAAACACTAACACAAGAGCTGAGAGGGGAAAGTCCAACACTTGGACACAGAAGCAGAAGACAGAAGTGCTGACAAAGCGAGACACTACCAGAAATAATCCACTTCCTCTTTTTATCAAACCAGGTTTCATTCATACCATACATTAACTCTCAACTCGCTGTGGTTAGTCCCCACAATGGTGATGTCTGGGTTGGACCAGTACAGACTTTTTAAGGTCAGTACCCACAGTCTGATGGAGCTTTTGTCCCAACATTCAGTATCTTTAAATCACACAGTGAAATGGATCCAGCCAGAAAAACGTCATTAATTAATTATCAATATTCTTATATCAACTGTGGGTCGAATGACTATGAATGGTGCTGCTCATCACCAACTTGACAGTTCCTCTCAGACCCACATGGTTTGCCGTCTTTCGGTTCATTGTTTTGGTTTTTGTTTTCACTGTTCACATTTTTATTGTTTTGGTTTGGTTTCAGGTTCAAAAAGCTATAAAAGTCACCAACACGAGCTGCTGAGCATGTGGAAGATGAACAATTTTTGATGAATAATCAATGTATTGATTTTGGGATTTGATATATCTAAGTTGTGAGGAAGGAAGATGACTGTAAGAAGGAGTGATTGAATCAACATTGTGATGGAATCAGCAACTGTTGTTTTTTGTATATAAGGCAAGACACTGTGTAAGACCTTCAGAGAACACTGTGCTTGAGTCTTCTCTCCATGCTGCATGAAGTAAAGAGATTTGATTCATCACGCCGTCTTGGTAACTGTTCAGAGAACTAGCAACTCTCACTATTTAGACGAAGATTTTTTTCCACAAGCAGCAGACAGCAGGCTGACACAGTTAGAGACCAGCTGGTGAACATAGTGCAGAAATTAGCTGCTAAAGGGCCAGATAGTTTTTTTGTTTGGTTTTTTTCAGGAATTGATCCATCCATCCATCCATCTTCTTCCGCTCATCCAGGGCCGGGTCGCGGGGGCAGCAGTCTGAGCAGGGATACCCAGACTTCCCTCTCCCCAGACACTTCCTCTAGCTCTTCCGGGGGGATCCCGAGGCGTTCCCAGGCCAGCCGAGTGACATAGTCCCTCCAGCGTGTCCTGGGTCTACCCCGGGGCCTCTTCCCGGTGGGGCATGCCCGGAACACCTTCCCAGGAAG
>JAJHUR010110693.1:0-13811 GCA_027495735.1 Lutjanus campechanus | reverse complement strand
CCTAAAAGCTGGTCCTGTAGGCCTTGTGGCGTGATCATAAAGTTCAGCAGACAGACTTTGACGGCCACCTCTGGGAGGTAGTGAGGGTTCCTCAGTCCAGTGGTCATGTAGAACAAAAAGTCTTTAGAATATTCCACTATGTTCTCTCCTATCTTCATGTACTCGACACCCTGCTGTTTGAAGGTCTGCTTCAGCAACACAGGCTCAAGTACCGGATCAAGCTCCTCTCCAATGTTCTCCAAAAGAACTGGAGTTCCAAACTGGATGCAGTTCTCCAAAATTCTCACATAGTTTCCATCAGTCAGTTTAATGACTGATAGTTTATTAGCCTTCTCCATGTTCTTGATCCACTTGTTAGCTTGACCTTGAGGGTCAATCATGAGGGGCCACCGACGGGAGTTAAACACAATGATACCGTTATCTGTGGAGAAGGAGTCCACCGGCAGCCCAGCAATCTGCCACGCCCTGATGGCCACCTGGTTACCCAGGGTGTTGCTGAGGGTAAAGTCTTCAGAGCAGGGGATTTTCTTTTCCTGGCACAGGATATGCCACTGCTCCTGGCACTCGACACGGTAGTCTACTGTAAATGCCCCAAGATAAGATACAGCTCCAGAAGAGAGGAGTATGTCACCTGTCAGGTTGGTGTATCTGCAGAAGGGAAATATAGTGCCAAATTGATTAATATTTAACTTAGGACACCACACCACACATTGTGACAAATTACCTATCTCTAGCCCCGCCCCTATTTGGAACCTCTGTGAACTTTCTTCTTTTTTGTTTCCTGTACCTAGATATGCTACGTGCTACACTCATCTATGTTGAAAAGAAAAACAAAATGTCAATATTGTTAAAAGATGTTACTGGGGGACCAGTGAAAGCAAGATAACTAGCACTACCTAACTAGTTAAAAAATCTACATAAATCATTAACAAGCTTGCTACATCTCATAGCTAATGTTAGTACAATGCTGACTAAATGCTCCATCAACTGAGCAATTAGGGAAGAAACACGGCATGCTGGAAACTGAAGAGGAGAAAGTTGACTGATGTTCCACTGCTAAAAATGGGCGGGACTTAGGAAGGGTAAATTAGTAAAGATGAATATACAGTATATTTTGATGTACCTAATCCCCAATTGCCTTGCAGCCTCTGTCCATCTGTCCTTCTCCCCACCCAGTCCTCCAATCAGCTTCTCTGCCCTGATCAGCTTCTGAGAACACAATTCAATGTTGTCCTCCAGGTCATTCTTCTTGTTAATCATGGCATCCAAGTCATCATTCAGGCTCTGCAGTCGGTCCTCGACTTCTTTCAGCTCCGCTCTTTTCACAGTCAACATTTCCATCTGTACAGCCAGCTCTTCCTCTGCCAGCTTCAGTTTCTCCTTCTTGGGGGCAACCACTTTGGCTACACGCTCATATACTTCCATTGCTCGCACCCATTTGCAGAGACCCTCACAAGCTGAGGAGACATTTTTAATAATAGAGGGCTGGAACTCAGGGTTGTCGATGAATTTATCTCTGATTTTCTTGATGTAAGGGGCAGGGATGTTGTCTTTGTCATAGGCTTTGAGGCTTTCCAAAAACTTCAGGTCTCCAAGGAGCTTTTTCGAGGGGCCCCAGAAATCCTCAACCATCTTACCTGCAACATATTTGTATAAAATACCAAGACTGTTTCCACATTTTATATTGAGGTGAATATTTGTATATTTGAGAAGTACAATATAAACCTTTGTCAGTGAGAATGATACCATATTAAAATCACACTTTCAAAGCTATGATCTTACCTGAGCCACTAGGATCAGGTTTTCTCTCAGGTTTGATGCCCTTCATGACACAGATAGACTCCATGACTAGTTTGACTAGACCTGGTGGGTTCTGCATGGACTTGACCACTGTAATGTCTGCAGGTTTTAAGGTGTCCAGCGCTGACAGGGCAGCCTCCAATGCAGGCATTGCTTCTGCCAAGTCTCCTTCACACTCATCCTGAAAAACAGCCAGCACAACTGAAATACTGCAAATACCTACTGCATGATTTTTAACATCTTTGAAACTATCAGATATATTTGAGAAAAAAAAGATTTGAACACTACATAAATTATGGACATTTTTGTTCCTAAACTATGTGAATACCTTAATGGCCTGGGCTGCAGCGGCTGCTTCATTTGCTACTTTCTCATCAGCGGACACAAGTTCTTTCTTTGCATCCACCTCCACTGTTTCTGCCTCTATCTTAACCATCATCTTATCTGTTTCAGCTGAGGTCTGGATCAGCTCTGGCTGCAAGGCTGTCAGCTCTTCCTGCATCACTGACACCTGTGGGCATAGTATCAGGTTGGATGATGATTCATTTAGTCAAAGAAAAAAAGTAACATCCAAGGTAACATTGCTTGACAGGATGCAACACCTGAGACGCAGCAAACTCCAGTTTCTGGAGACCAACGATATAGCGGTTCCTCGCAGTATCCACTTCATTCCTCTTGATGTTGAGCAGAGTCTTGAAGGTGAGGATCAGTTCCAGATAGGAGGTGGGCGTGACGTAGTTGTGTCTCCTCAGTCTGGAAAAGTACCTTTGAGACATCTCTCTCACACTGGTCTGGAAGGTCTTGCACATCTCCACCACCCTGAGATTACAGAAATAAAAACAAAACAAGATGTGGATGTTCCGCACATTGCCAGATGCAAATTAAGTCCATGCCACTGTTATGCAGCTGTAAAATTATAAGAGTAAGATTTTCTTTTTTAATTAAAGTTGAAATGTTGATAGTTAAGTTGAAATGTTATACTTAAAATGTGTCTTTAATCTATACATTTCAACTTTATTCTTAACATTTTGACTTAATTTTCAGCATTATTCTCACCAAAAAAATCTAAAAAAAAAAAAAAAACGTTCTCCCCGATTGATTTTTCTTATGTCTGGAACCATAACTTTATTTTCAACTTTTTTTTTTTGCCTGGCACTGTTACTTAAAGTTGAAAATAAAAGAAAATTTTAAAGAATCTTCCTCATCTCATTTCCCCCGCTTATGTCTGGTCCTAATCCTATTCCGTAGCATCATTTTAATGTCCTTACTCCAGTCTGATGTCATTGTCCATTTCTACATCCTCTAGGAACTTGTGGGCCACCATCTCCAAAGCATCATTCGGCCATGCATGGAACCAGTCAATGGTGCAGCAGTTGATAAGGGAGGGGAACATCCTAAGTCGGTTCCTAAATGCGTCACCAATAGGACTCATGGCTGTTGATTACAATAATTCTCAGTTACAAATACTTATTAAAACTTTAGTCAGACAAATAAAAGGGACACATAAAGGTTCCTACCTAGCACAATGTGAAGGTTGGCCTTCACACGGTCAATGAAGAAGTTGTACATGGAGAGCGGAGTGGCATCAATCTTTTTTCCCTCCATCCGGGCGATACCCTGTACTTTCTCTATGATGTCAGCACGTTCATCCGCAGCAAAGATGTTCGGCACATCACCAGTGTTGAGCAGCATGTTGATGTCCTCTAACATGGCCTCATCCTTTATTTGGCTATCACTGAACAGGAACACCAGGCTCTTTCCCTCAATGCCTGCTTTAAGCATTATCCGCTTCAGGTCGTCACGCCAGTCTGACATGCTGTAACTCTTGGTCAACTCAATCTGAAACAGGACATAATCATTGATGAAGGTGCCCAGCTTGGTGGCACTCTGACGCCCTGAACCGCCGATGCCGACAAGTAGAAGGTGGCCGTTGTCTTGTTTCAGCACGCGGCAGATGCGGGAAATGTGTTCAATGGCAAATTTGAACATTACAAGGGACATGGGTGCCTTGCTGCAGCTGTTGTACTCATCCAGGTAGAACTCCATCACCTCTTGTAAAGCACACATGTCTGTGATTTCATCGTAGGCCTTAACATCAGAGTCAGGTTTGGCATAGTCACCGAAGAACAAGCTACGGATGCTCTCGTCCGCTACCTTTCCATCTGGGCTGAGATGGCTCAGAAGCTAGACATCAAAAGGGGAGGTTTTGGAATAAACACAGAAGTTATAGTTTCAAATCTAGATTTGTTTGTTTATTGTTTACATTTTGGGTCTGATTTTCTGAAGAAAAAAGCTTGCAACTACAGTGCTGTTTAGTACCTAGTTCACTTGGAAATACTGAAGGCTAAAATGCACTGAGAGCCTCTGACACACACATTCAAAGTGCACCTATCGCTCCAAAAGTGTTAAGAGGTCAAACTGCCTTGAGGCTCCTATTCCGACATTATTTCAATTCTGGAGCATCAAACGAGGACCAAACCTTAAATTTCCTGCACTCGCAATACCTATTTAATGAATTAAAAAGGAATTGATGAGAAAAGTTGGTGCTGACACAGCTGCAGCAACACCTAAAACCAGGCAGTAAAATGTGATGCAGGTCACAACACAGGGGGGTGGGGTGCAAATATGGACACAAGTGTTGACATGATATAAAAGCTTTTTTTGATCATGAATCCTAATATTACTGTATAGTTTTGTGGTTTATCAGTAACGTATAAACTACACTGCAACATTTCCCCCCCAGAGGACTATATTTTATTAAAGAAATACATTAATAATGATAATAATATTAATGATAAAACAAATTAAATACACAGATACAAAAAACTGACCTTTTCCCAAAATACTGCTGGTTCTGAGGTGTTGGCATTTCAAATCTGATGCCCGAGGTGCACCACGGGAGCATCCACTGATGCATGTCAAATGAGGCACACCAATTATTGTTTTCAGTGCATTTCGGCCTTTAGACTTGTACTTTCCAACTAGCACATGAATCCAGCAGTAGTTACTGAAGGACAACATGTATCTAATAGCAGAAACACTTGATTCACTGATTCACACCAAATCTACTAAACTGATCTTTTTGCAGAGCTTTTTTTATCCAAGTCATATTTGCTCATAATTTGTGAGATAACTGTTTTAACTTGTTTTAACTGCTGAAATAACTTGTGAGAGTGTGTGTGTGTGTGTGTGTGTGTGTACACACTAATCAAATATGCACCTTTTCCACACTCTGCTTAAAGAAGTTTGAAGTCCTGTCTTTGACAATGCCAAAGAATGTCTCCTTGTCTTCGTTGTCAATGAGTCGGTCGTAGAAAACACGGTAGACCTCATGGATCCACAGGCGGATCAGTTTATCTCCGTCCTGACAGATATGGCACATAACACACATGAGGAAGAGATACAGAAATTCAATACAATTCATTCAAACATATCACTATTATTCCACTCTTACCTGCATGTGTGTATGCGAAGCCAGGAGCACACCTCGTATCACTCGAGCAAAATCTCGCAGGTTGAAGATGTAGTGGGACTTAGATGGGGTGGGGAGGAAGCTGTCCATGGTGTCCTTATAGACGGCCATGGTGGCCTGGACCAAGATCTTGCCAAGCCTTCAACATAAGACAAAATACAGCACATCTTTATTATGTATTTATTTATTTATTTATTTATTTGACTCCACAGCTGTAAGACATCACATTTGGTAAGTTACCTGTAGAAAGAGGCATCAAAGCCTTTGCTGAAGTGCCAGTCAGTGATGGAGGTGAATATCTTGGTCAGTGTTTCATCATCAAAGGAATCAATTGTGATGACATTCAGGTGGCGGGTGAAGCGGCCTAGCATTTCAAACATTTTGTCATTACTTTATTGCTGCTGCTTTCTTTAAAGAAATTACAAATATTTAATAAATATTCATCTCAACAATACCTGTAATGTCATTTTTGCCACCACCAGGAGGCCCCATTGCAGACAGAAACAGCATATCCACTATGTTTAGTCTGGAGGTGTCCTTCTTGTCATACCAGTGATGATGGTCAATCCACTGCCTCAACAGCTCAATTGGGGGTTGGGCACCATAGATTTCCTTTGCTGGCATATTCAGATCATCTATGTAGAAGAGATGACTGTCAAAGACTACGTAAAGGGATGGTTTGTGTTATTTTTAAGTGAGGTTGTGTTGTCAGTGTATTACCTACAGTAGATGGTGGCCATTACTGATTTTTACCAATGAATGTTGGCTGAGTGAGAGACAGCAATATTTGACTTGCATATTTGTTGGAAAAAGCTGTCTGATGGTAAAGCAGTGGGAATATTCTAAATACAGCCTACACTTAAACTGGTTGTGTCAAACTGCCATCTAATGTAGGTACTGTAATACACTGCTTTTTCTGACGGGAAACCATCGTTTCACTCTTTCTGAAGCAACCAGACCCCATTTCAAAAATAATTATTTTAACTCACAGAAGACAGGAGTTGCTTATCTATCCCTGCCTTGATCAATTAGTTTGTTTATATTATTGTGTGATTTTGGTGAAGGCAGCGGTATACAAGCAGCTCCCATATTCTGTGAAGCAAAATCACAGTTTTTTCTAAGGAGTCCGGTAGCTTTAGAGAGTGCGATATTTGGCTTATATAACAACCATTTCCCATTAGAAAAGGCTTGACAGCAAGGTAAAGCAGTCAAAATCTTTTAAATATGCTGTAAACTTTTTCTTTTTTCTTCATGATGGGCTTTATTTAAGTGGCGAAAACATGTTTTGCTGCTGAGACTGTCCACGGCAGTATATTGCTTAGCTTCTGTGCTGGTGCACCCCTCTGTTTCTCTAAACTCAGGGTGTAAGTATCTCATACAGCCCCACTTCGAAAAAAATCAAAGCATCCCTTTAATGTGACACCCTCACTCAATAATCTGCTCTTAACGCAACAGTAAGAGATTATGTGTGTCTATCTTTACCAACATAGACGACACACTTCTTTCCCATAGGAGGTCCAAATGTGCCCTTTCTTCTTCGGTCCAGCTTGGCCATGATGATGTCTTGGGTCTGATTGGCTGAGGTTCGGGCTGAGAAGTTGATACAGTTTGGCATGTACTGCTCTTTAGGCAGCTTTACCAAGAAGCTTTTGTTGATGACAGATTTGCCAGTGCCAGTGGGCCCGACAAACAGCATGGGTACTTCATGTGCCAGGTAGGTGCGCAGGAAAAAAAGCTGACGTGCCGTCTCCATGGTTGGGATGATGAGGTCTGACACCTGGTGAGGACAGAGTGTCAGCAAATATGGACCCTGACTGTGGCACGTTTAAGTGACCTCTGTGACATAAACACACTCACGTTGGCTCCAGTTGGAATGGCGTTTTCTTCATTTGTAATAGAATCAGTCCATACGTTCCACTGTCCTTGTCCATCCTTATGAAAGTAGTAGTCATAGACAGTGCCTGCAAAATGATAAGCAAATATCATGCATAAGTCATTTTAAAAAAGCTAATTTTTAATTTGTATAGTAGCTATATATGTAATTGGTCCTTTCTAAGTCCAAGCCCCTTTTCTCTGTGCTCCAGTAACAGTTGAGCAAACCTGTTACTTGGTCAACTTTCTACTTTTCCTGTACATGTAACACATAGGGTCACATCTCAGGTTTGCTAATGTTGGCAAAACACTAGCTAACTAGCTAGCTAATGATTGATGTTAGCTACAATTTCGCTAACACTGGCTAATTTAATTGGTGACTATATGTCACTTTTACAGGTCCCCCAGCAACATTTTCTAGCCATCTTCAAAATGTGGTTTTCTTTTCAACATAGACAAGTTTAGCACATACCATATTACAGTACAGTAAAAAAGAAAGCTGACTGTGGAACCAAGCTGGCTCAACCTGTTATTATACAGCAAAAAGACGCAGGACTTAGAAAGGTCAATAATTGTTGAAATTTTGTGACCTCTCTCAGGGAAGATGTTGTTCTTTTTGAGTTTGATACTCTTCGGCCGAGGGTGCTCATCATCCATGCCGCTGATCAGATTGCGGTAGAAGACATCAAACTTATTACGACTGTCCCCAGTGATGGTCCCACCCAGAGTCCATACAGCCGAGAAAAGGAACAGACCCTGCAGCCACATGGTTATCTGCTGGCTGGACATCTGTGTACCACTGGCTCCTGACCCAGAAATTTCATCTGGGTGTAGACAGGAATGTTAATACACACCCAGTGATGAAAATTAGTATGTATAAATGATCAATTAAATGTCATTCTTACTAACCCATCAGGCAGGTGTACAACTTCATTAGACAGTTGGCCAAGTGAATGGGAGATGTTTGAACCACAAAGCGACACTCCCTGTCTATGAAGTCCAGACAGGGCTGAACTAGCCAATCAAACAGGTCCATTATCTGTAAGACAAAAGGTCAAAGAAGCACATATAACATCACACTATATGACATCTTAAAGGGATAGTTCGGATTATTTATAAGTGGGGTTGTATGAGGTACTTATCAATAGTCAGTGTATTACCTACAGTAGATGGTGTTAAGCATGCCCACAGTTTGGAGAAGCAGACAGGAGTACCAGCATGGAAGCTTAGCAATAAACTGCTGGGTCAGTAGGAAAATGTCTTTTAGACACTTAAAATAGGTCTGCCTAAAAAAAATCAATATCGGTTCAAGTGTATGCTATATTTAGAATATTTTCGCCACTTAACTTTGCCATCAGACACTGCTATATAAGCCAAATATTGCTCTCTTCAAACCCTCTGCCCCTCTCTGCTTCTCCAAACTAGGGCCCTGCCAACCAGCAAATACATCTGAATATGTATCTCATACAATCCCACTTCAAATAATTCAAACTATCCCTTCAAAGGACATAAATGTAACAAAACGTGTAAAAGGCCATCGATGAGCCAATGAAGACATGCATGTGTGTAATTTTACCAGTTCTCTATGTTCAGTGCTCAGGTTTTCAGGCAGTGTGTTCATGTAGGAATCTCTGAGAGGAGACCAGCCCAGCTGCTGAGGCTCCATGTAGATCATCCCACACCTTCACAGAGATGGTTACAATCAGTACAGTAACTTTTTTTTATGAGCACAATGTGTGCTTCTTATATACAGTAGGAAGGGTGGAAGTAACAAACGTATTAATTTTATTGTAATCAAGTCTTTTTGGCAGAGTAATTGTACTTTATGATTATTTTTAAGTCTGTAATTTTACTCATTTCACTAATTAATCTACTTAGTTATTTTTGAAATCACAATTTACTACTAAGTAGGTATAACTGGAATATTTATACTTTCATCAACATTTTTGTGGCCAATAAGGACATCTAATCGCAAACGGGCCAATGAAAACTATGACATACAGACGAAAAAAATAAAAATGCTTCATCAGGCACAAGTGTGAAGAGGTGACCATGACCAATGAACAGAACAAAGCGGGAGATTGGGATTAATTTAAACTGAAGATCTGGAGAAAGATAAAATCCTTTCAGCTGAATGCCTGCTACTGGTAGTAGATTAAACATCAACGGTTAAAAAGTAACTAATATTCTACTTTGGACTTTTTGGGGGTTTTTTAACATCAGTACCAGTATTTTTTGAGTTATATGTCAGTAATTTAACAGTACTTCTTTTTGAGTACAGAATTTCTGAATTCTTCCCACCATTGACAGTATATACCACACACGCTGATTCAGTTTTTGTCTTTGTTACTTACCTACTGACGGTGGCCGGAGAGGCTTGTTCCAGGTCAGCAGGTTCAAAGATCAGACTCATCTTGGGACTCATCTGGATGATCTCACCACTCATCAGACAAAGCTAAGAGAGAATAGAGTGAAGGAGACAGAGGCTTCTTATTTAAAGGCTGTAAACCAAAGGTTATAAAAACTATGAATGTCCACTCCAAATGTCATTAAATCTGGCCAGCACTTGTTGAGACATCAAAGTCTTTCAATGAATGAATGAAAGCCTGACCGACCAACTGATTAACTAACTGCTTTCAGAACTTAACGCCTGGAAAAATTCTGCACTTAGGAAAGAATCAAACTGGCTGGTACCTTCTTGTTGTCATCCAGCACAGTATTCATGTTTTCAATCCAGACAGCATCAATGGGCCCGTCAAAGATGATCCACTGTCGGTTCTCTGAGGTGGAGATGGCCTGATCCCTGAAGGAGGTGGCCAGCACACCATCAGACCACTCATGGCTGACTGCATCGAAGCAGCCATACAGCTGGCCCATCGTGATGGCTTTTGGGTTGATGATGCAGTAATTCACTGCAAACTCTTCCATCAGTTTGGCTGTTGGAGTGAAATGGGAGATAATAAATCCTTGTGAATAATAATTGAAAAAAAATAAACTGAAAGAGAATCATGTATTTGCTAATGGTATTTTTCAGTGTATTTTCCCATGTTTTTGTGTCTCTAAGTGACTAATGACAATTTTTGAGGGAGAGCACAGCAGCTGGCAGAAGCAAAACTAAGCTACAAGGTAATGCGTCTGAATAACTGCACACCATTAAAGCAAGTCCACTAAAGGGGCTTGTTTTGCCACTGACAGGCTCAGATTGTTATGCTAAGTGTCTGACAACATTATGAAAAGGGTCACTACAGACAAAGACCTTTATTTCACAAAAAATCACCCAAAATGACTGCTCCAACAGTCACCAGCTCTAATTTTGTTGGAAAAAACTTGATTATCTGCATTAGATGTGAAGATATTCTGGCACTGCACGCCACTTCTCTCTACTCTCTCCAATGTCCCACCTCCATCTCTCTCCTCTACTGATATTTTCACATCTACCTTGGTGAAAAAAACGGTTTATTTCAAAGAGAGAGATGGTGATTGCTGGAACACTGGACAGACAAACTAAGTGAGTTTTATTTAGCTTCTGTTGAGTTTAAATGAAGATGACAATAGTAAAATATTAATAATAGAAATACAGTTAAAATACAGTTTTCACAATTGCTAGGACAAATTTCTTGAAACCTTCCACTGTTTTCCCAAAACTGTAAACACAGGAGTCATTACACACTATATCAAAAAATAGAAAACAGTGTTCAGAGCATGTAGCTACAGAAAAACATCTTACAGTAATATGTTTGCATTTTGAATTTTCAAAAATATATGTAAACATGCATATTCACAGCTTAGTACAGAACACAGTGTATACTGTGGGTGCTTCAAGTAATACAGTAATACAGATAATTCTGCCTCAGTATCCCATCTTTGTACTGCATCTGGTGAGAGGGCATCACAAGCAACATTCTCCCTTGCAAGACAACGGGGTGAAAACTCTCTAAACTGGAGGAAGACTTGACAAAACTCCAAGCTTATTGCTGCAGGCTTTAAGCCACCTGTAGAATTATAACAGTATGTAATGTTTTGCAAAAAGCATGATTTACAGTGTAAGGCAGAAATTGTGCTTGCAATGATGCAGGTTTGGTTTCAGTGGCTGCATTTAAAGTTCCAATTTTAGTATGTAAATAATTGTGGAAAACTGTAATTTACATAATTAGAAACAAGTATGAAGAATTTTGAGTTGTGTGTAAATGATACCAGTTGTGTTGGAGTTGTGTGTTCAGCTTCTGTCGCCCGTGTTCAATATTTAGCAGCACAAGTGCATCACAGTGCAAAATGTGTCTTAGCAAGTAAAAATGTGTTTTGCCAAAATGAGTGAAGGATTTGATAAATGGGTTTAGGGCTCTGAGCATTTGGTTTAGAGCACAGGGTTTAGCGTTTTAGCAATTGTGAAAAACTGTAATTGCCATTAGAGATTTTTTCAAAATCATTCAGCCCTTATACCTACCCTTATAAAGGTCTCCAAGGGCAGCAGCAAGAACTTTATAAGCAGAAGTCTTTCCTCCTAGAGGGTCTCCAACTATCATGAAACCATGGCGCACCAACATCATCTCATACACCTATACACAAGCACAAATCAAATTTTAAGTACATTTATGTGTTTGAAGTATAACAACTAGCCTTAACAAGGCTTTTATAAGTCTTAAGTATTACAAAGCAATACTCCTCCTTGGTACCTGGATTATCTTGCCAATGAACCATGAGACAGGCTGCAGGTTGAGTTTAGCAATGTTGTCATTGAGAGCCTTTAGAAGGAGATCATAGTCTGGTTTTGGAAGGACCACACCAGGGAATAAATCAGAGATGATACCCTGTGGACGAAATGAGAGACTTGATATTAAAGGGATTGCGTGAAGTAATCCAAACTATCCCTTTAATAATTAGTAAACCAACTGACGCATGCATAGAAAAAAACTAGCTACAACTGGACTTGGTGCAGAATGTGTCACCTGAAACAGTGGAACATCCTGTGCTAGAAACTTGGCCATATTGACGTCCATCAGCGCCCGAAGCAACAGCACGCTCTCGTTCTCTTCAGGGTATTTCAGCTTCAGATTTCCTGCTGCAGTCAACACAGACTTCACAGCTCGCATACCGTAGTCATAGTGGTGTTGGGAAGACAGCTGCTCGGAGCACAAACGGTAGGTGGCAACGATTTTCTGGGCCAGACTGTAAAATTGGAGACGTGTGAGGCTTGGTGAATGAACCATCCGGGAGTCTAGCCCAGAAGAAATTATGCTGACTAAAAATATTTTGTCCAGGACACCATCCACACATACCTGCGAGATTCAATGAAGCCCATGGAGTATAATGAGATTTCTCCAATGAGACAATAGTCTGGCACCATCATAGCCACTGTGCGGAAAAGAGCCTACAAGACAAGATGACAAGATTGACAGCTAAACATTCAGTTCCACATCAAGAGGAAAAAATTTATTTATTTTTTTTATTTAGGGGTGAATTGTCCCTTTAAATCTGCACAGATTTTGATGCTTATCCTCAAATTCCTTTTACCAATGGTGATTTTATAAATTCTTATTTATCTGTTTCTGAGAGGAACCTTTGTCTCTTTCTGCCTTCTCAATTGTCTGGTTGAACCGTTATACAGCATTTTGTTCTCAGTGTGCAAAATATTATTTTTTCAAACCCTTTGAACAAAGTAACATTTATTTGTAAAAAGGACTTTCTCCAACATAAAAGCACAAAAGACTATTTAAAAATATAGAGTGGTCCTCTCAGCCTTCTGACTGTAGCTTTTGTGACAAGAGATTCCAAACTTTTGAATGGTAGTGTACCTTCAGGTTGTCAGGGAGCTCAGCCCTGCCAGCGTAACCGGGATTCATGGTGATGAACACAGAGCAGGTTGGGTTGAGTGACAGCTCTGTTCCCTCAAACAAGAAGGTCTTGAGATTCTTGGCAATGGCCTGTTGTATGCAGAGCACCTGCTGAGCCACCACAGAGAGCACTTCCACCTGTGAAACAAACATCAAAAGATGCTGGTGTTTAACTCTGTAAGGAAAACTGAGCCAGTGTAATGCAGACAACACTGTTCTATTCTGCCTTTTTTTTTTTTTTTTTTAGAAAACTCTCACAGCAGTGTTTTGTGTGAGCTGCAATCTGTCAGTTACTCTCTTTGTTAAGATAGTTTAAAGTAGGGCTGGGTATTGTTAAGAACCTCACGATTCGATTCAATATCGATTCTTTAGGTTTCGATTCGATTCGATTCGATTTCGATTCGATTCGATATTGATTTAAATTCTTCAATATCGATTCAGTAAGAAGTAGAAATACACAAATAATTAAGAGTACCTTTTGGCAATTTTTTAATATTTATTTTCATGCCCACAACACTCGCGAGACTTCGTATATATCCTAATGGCCGCACATGCCGAAGTCTCGCGAGATCGACGCCATGTTTACATCCTACACTACGTGCAACAGCTGATATTTCTGCTAAAAACATGGCGAAAATGGCGTCTTTTGCGGTTAATTTTTAATGTCGCGGCTTGCGGACACTTGGATTACACCACACAAGCAGGATGGAGACATTTTGTTTGTTTTGTGTTCGATTTTTAACGTTTTATCCGTGGTCTCCATTCACTGCCATTGTACTGGATGTGGCCTGCTACTCTGCTTCTCCTAAAACTCCAGGATTGTTTTGTGAACTGAA
>JAJHUR010110692.1:460-12132 GCA_027495735.1 Lutjanus campechanus | reverse complement strand
GACTGGTGATATTTGTCAGTTTCAAGTCCTTCCGTCTTTCTACGCAGGCAGAGCCATGCAGCTCAAAAAATAAATACACAAATGTACTTATAAGCTCATATAAAATAGAACTGAACTAAATATAGGGTTACAGAGTCTATATAAAGACATCCAGGTCTTGTTTTAGAGGAAAGGTCAGCACTATACACGGGGTGGTGACAGGACAAACAAATATGGAGCGTCTCCTCTCACACCTACTGCAGGATGGCTCACCTCTGTGGGCTCCAGCTTATGTAAATCCTCCTTCCTGTGTCATCACTCTTCCTCTGTTGTGAGCTCCTGCATACATAATGTGCGTACATGTGCTACCATCCAAAATGTCCTGACTTAACACTCGAACAGCAGAACATTTTTAATTGAGTAGGTTTGACCAGTGTTTCTATCGTTTATGATAACACGAACCCAACGCTAACAGCTGGCTAAAATCATGTCAGACAAGGAAAGAAGGTCAAATGTTCAGACGAGCATACAGGTTGCAAACATGCTAATGCTCAAGTGACATCATCTAACCCACTTTATTAGAAGGTCAAATTGAAAGTGAGGATACCTCAAATGTCTGTAATAACGTCTCATTGTGCGGGAAAACTGGGTGCGAGGCCAATACATACGTCAAAGTTGAACCAGGAACCACAATCTACAAATCTGATACTTAGAACTGACAATCTGAGTAAGAACTGTACTATTTTGTGTTCCTTTTTGTTTGCTGATAAATTACACCTGCCTGAGTGTATGACAGGCGTTTGAGTACAAAATTAAATTATTACTGATACAAATTATGGCCAAAACTATAAAACTAAGTAAGTTGTAATAAACTGAATTGTTCTTGTATTCTCTCTCTGTATTGGCAGTCTATTTATCCATCACTGATATACCTAAAAATATTTCTTAAATACTGTACATATACATTCATAGCTATCAATTTTTGCTACTATGATATCTGCCTTAAAAAGGCAACTTGAGCAACTTTCTACAACACGTCTTCAATGTTTTTCAGGCCATGGACCCCTTAGCTGTTAAAGACGGAGCAGAGACCCCCTACTACATATATCGCATTGAATATTTTCTGGTAGTAAGGCCCCTGCAGGAGAGTCACATCTTTCATGTCCCTCTCCATATTTCCTCCCGTGATCACAATTCTCCTGTATCTCTCCCTATTAATGGTAAATTTTCACACCTTCTTTTTCCTTTTCTGCCCTATAATGCCAAAAGACAACAGACAACAAAAAATCCTGCTTCTTAAGGAAGATTTTAAAGGAGAGGGACATGCATTTTGTAAAATCTGCCACGTCAATTTTCTTTCATGGGGAGGTCAAAAACTAAATGTATGGAAGAAAACTGAGGAACATTTGTTTATGCCAGAGATTTACGCAAGTTCACACCAGAGGGGTGACTTATTCTGTCTTCTTTCATGAGAAGTAAAAGTAAATCAGTATTTAACATGAAAATACAGGTACAGTGTACTTATTTTGTTATTTTCATTCTATTTTCTTTCTTTTCCTAAAATACAAGATGACTTTCTCTCATGGGCTTTCATTTCTGTTCGTTAAGATAACATTTTACTCCATCAACATAGTGATTACAGAGAAGGGGACACTTTGTTTAGACAAAGCTTTACGTAAGAAATATTAAAAGTTATTAAACTTATATAACAAGTTATATAATATATGCCTAATTAAAATCTCCCACTGTTTTGTAAAGTTAAACCTGTCATTGTGTATTCTTCAACCCCAGTGGACATTTTTATCTCTGGCTTCCATGCAGCTGCAGCTTTATGAATATTCTAAAATATGAAAGGTTGTGGCCTCGTTGTCTCCTGCAGTAGAAGAAACATGTTGCTATTAGAAATATGGAGACAGGAAATAGATCCTGTGGACTGAGACATCTTCGTCCTTTCATCTCTGTCTCTCTTAATTTCGAAGACTTTGAAACCCCCCCTCACACACATGTACACACACACGCACACACACACCTCCCCCTCTGTAGTGCATGTGTTTGCAATAATGAGCTGTGCCTGTGAGGAGTAAATACCGCATGGTGGTGTTCAATGGAGAACAGGTGACCCGTAATCTGACTTTATCACACAGAGACGCACATACAGGAGGTCGACCAAACATCTGAGCACGCAGCCAGCAGCTCGCGTGAGTTTGCGTCGATGCCTTCCTGCCGTACCTGCCGGTGTGTCGAATCACTTTCACGCGGCGTGTTCAGGGGCACGGCAGATCATGCGAAAGCCATCGCGGCCACGCTCCGCCGGCATTCACGTCGATTGGTGCTGACACCTGGCAAACGCTCCGGCGTTTTCACGTATGGGAGAACATCGACATGCAACTTCCTCCTGCGGTTTGGGCCGCTCCCCAAAACGTCTTTCCATTACCTTCCAGTGCCACACAGATGTTTTGGTGGATTTTTGCGCTGTAACTGGTGAAGGTCTGGGTTCAGAGGCCTTGTTGTGCTGCTGGTGGCTGTTTGGCTGGACTCTGAATGGATTTACAGGAGTGTTTATTTGAGATCAGATTGCCATCTGTCTGGAGCTATGGAGCCGTTGTAAGCCCAGCCACTTGATGCAGACAGTGTGGAGCTGCGAGGGAGTCATGCCTGTGTAACTGCACTTAATCTGCATGTTTTGCAAATGCCTCATTATATGTGACATATAGGTCATTCATAATCCAGACGAAAATATAACAGGAAAAGTTTCTGGAGAGAATTTGAGAGCACACACGCCCATGAATGCACACTAGCATACAGTATACAACATATTACAAGAAGGAAAAGGGCACTTAGGTCCAACTGCATATTCTTCTTTTGTTTATGTATGAATTAAATTTCTTATTCACAAGCTTGAGTTATTCAAACTACAAAACATATAAAACAAGTCTTAAAATATATGGAATACACACGTTTATTCCATATTGTCATTATATTTTGTTAAAACAAATGCTCAGCCCTCTAATTGGGCATTAGGTTGCACTTTATTTTACAGTACACCAGACTATAGTAAACTAATAAGATATAACAACCGTACTTTGTCTGAAATTCGACAAAAAATAGACATAATATATTCTTTAGTAGACAGTATTAGACCCTTATTGCTTAGAGGGTAATATGGACACATTACCACTACAAGTTTAACCAGGCCTCAAAAGTTGAGCCCCAAAAGGCCCAAGCACAACAAAATTTTGTCAGGACCCGAACCTGTCCTTTATTAGCATATTTCAGCCCAAACCCGAATAGAGCCAGACATTTTTCTCTCAACTCTAACAACAACCATCTTTTAACTCCTTTTTTGGTCCCCACCAACTTCTAGATGAACTATCTGGCTCTTTAGCTTTTGCTAAATGCTCCACTAGGTTTACCAGCTAGTCGCTAACTTTGTATCTCTGCCTTTTGCTGCTGAGTATGTTGTGTACAGTGGGTCTTTCACAGAAAATGTGAAAATGACAACATGACAGCACTGAGAGAGAACTGAAACAGAAATATTGTGGGCTGGACAGCTAAACAATGAGAAAAAAATGTTTTTGAAACATTGTCAACATTTAATTTAAATGCCAGGAAAGAAAATATTATTTTCTCATCAATCATAATATATATTTATAGGTTGACCACTCAAATCCTGTGTGGACTCTTTAATACTCAGGGAAAAGGGTTTATGGAAAATGTTATCTTTTTTTTTTTTAGAAACACAAAATACCATTGCAGCAGCTTTAATAAAATGTTCTCCGCAGGTATCTGTCTCTGATGATTGGTTAGTAGCAGTAGTATGTTACATCTGCTGTCAGAGCCTTATGACCCTTGGCACTGTTTATTATTAGACTTGTGATGCTAAATTAGACTGTTTCATTACAGCAAGTCTTGCCAGATAAAAGTATCTTTTAAATACAGTAAACCAAACATGAGCTGTTCATGATCCTTCAGTGAAACGCACACGTGCAGAGTAATATTAGTGAATAGTCTTTTTCATGAGAGATGATGAAGGCACCACGTTTCCTGCTATCCTGATTAGACCAATACATTACACTGCCGCCACTGAGGCGGCCTCATGCATTTTATAAAGTCAGTGTGCGTAAATGAACGCCATAAACTTACTGTTTTATCCTTAAATACCGCGAGGGAAGGGGTTTGTTAAGATATTGATGGGAGTGAAGCAGTGGATTACAGGTTGACCGCTACTTGCCTGTCAGGTTTAATGTTCCAACACTTCCTATGTTGCAGAAGCCTCTGTGCTTGACTGTTTTCCTTTGACCTGTGGTTTCGAATCGATGGAAATTGAAGAAAATTGTGGTCTAACTATTTATATCACAAAATGATAGAGTGTAGGTGGAGGGAGTTAAAGAGAATTTAGGTATGATTCATTGCTTGCATAGTTGATTTTTCTTAAAACCCTTTATTTATACAGGAAAGGTTTGCATGCTCTGTTTTAGCATGACTCATGTTCTGCATGCAGGAGCTGCACTTTTTCACCGTTTTTCACGGAATTTGGAGGCTAAATGTTCAAGGACACCCACTTCGATGACAGTTATAGATTTGCAGGATAAAATCCTCATGTGGTGATGATGGCTGACATTCACAAACCAATATCTGAGTAAGAAAACACAATTCTTGTATATGAAGGCTTTGGTGTGCCAGAAACTATGTCTGGAGGGGGTCCATAAGAATATTGGCTTTGCACAAACAAGCTAATGTAACCTAATGCAACCAAACGTCTTGGTTAGATTGAGGAAAAGATCGTGGTTTACATTAAAATAAGTATGTTTTGTTACATAAAGTTGCATCCAAAAACGCCCGCTGTCTGTCAATGTAAAGCGAAGTCCGTTATCTGGAAAACTAAAGCCCACTGCTCTGAAAATATGCACTGCTGGACTTCAGTCACTGTCTGTCTCACTGGCTGCCAGACTCCATTAATATTTTGCTCAATTTAATCATTATAAACATCTACTCCTTCTAACAGTGTATTGATGATTTCTTGAGACTCATAAATTGACATTAACTCATTTGGTGAACATTCGGCATTAATTTGGACTCTAATTAACTCTTTCCCTGCCAGAGTTTTTTTTTTTTAAATAAAGTTGCCGGCCAGCACTAACATTTTTGACAAAATTCACTGATTTTTCAACACCCACAGAATATTCACTTCTATGAATATATCAATATGGAATACATCAAAAGAAAGAACAGATCTTCTAGTTTCAGACTTTTTTTTTTTTGTTCCAGCATCAGTCATTCCTTTAATATAAGCACTTGAATGTTGGATTGTTGTATCAAAACTTCCACTTTTCAGACTAAAAAAAACGGAGAAAACTGCATTTTTGTGAAAGAGACATTTCTAAGC
The DNA here is from genome assembly GCA_027495735.1 of Lutjanus campechanus. Lineage (NCBI taxonomy): Eukaryota > Metazoa > Chordata > Actinopteri > Lutjaniformes > Lutjanidae > Lutjanus > Lutjanus campechanus. Next base: position 6,767 of record JAJHUR010110692.1, on the reverse strand, counting down.
AGAATATCGACTTTAGGTTTTTATTTATTTATTTATTTTTTTGGTAATCACTTCATATCACTGTCACCAGTGCGATTAACATTAGGTGCGTGTGTGTCCTGTCCCCTGCGGGTCCCTGAGGCTGCGGTGTGAGCAGCCTCGTTGTGTTCCGGCTGCTGGGGGGGGGGGTCCAGGCACTGCAGCGCGAGCATCCCTGCTCTGTGCCTGGATTGTGGTGCTATCTGATCCGGCTGCAGCGTGACTCCCAGGGACTGCGGTGTGAGCGGCTGCGCTCTGTGGCTGGGTCACGATGGTCTCTGAGCTGAGGATCTGCAGCTGAACACCGATGTTTTCATGCTAGATGACACCATCTTCTTCTGCTGCTGCTCAATTCCAGCGGTTCCCTTCCTCTTCGAATAACAATTTATTGTCAGATGATGCATCACAGTGTCCCCTATCACCTCGCAGTGAAAATGGCAATTGATGAGATATCTCATCAGTGACGGGGAAAGAGTTCATGTGAAGTGGGAACCAGAACAGAAATTTCAAACGAGGACACCTTGGCTGTAGCATCGTGGTCAGAGAAGCCAATATTTCAGCTTGGCATGTTTCTTTCATTTCTGAAGACATGTCATGGTCATTTGATGATTTATTACATTTAACATATTACAGATTTCTCCCATAATTCATGACGAACATTTTGTAACTTAAAACTTTATAACATTGACTCTTGGTTTAACAAGGGACAACAAACCATGGCCTCCTGGGAGAAAGTCTTATGTTTGTTCGATTCGCCCACCAAACCACCTCCTCTATGCAGACTTTCTCGCTCTTTATACTCCATCACCTTAGGCAGATGTGTTTATATTTAAGTTTACAGAAAGCCTGGAGCATCTCATAGAGGTACTTTGTCCTCGTCTCTATGAGACGCTGAGGTGCGTGACAAAATGTTGGTATTTGACAACTGGGAATGAGTCTGAAAATGGTAGCCTATACAAGCACTGATTATCGGGGTAGTAATAGCTCTGCAGCCTATTATTTTTGGCCGAGTTACCAGGTTATGATTGTTTCAGTGGCTTTCATGGTCTTTTAACAGGCTGAGACTTGACTAATAAAGAATGTACTGTATATCACGGCTGAGAGATTTCATTCACCAGTGACAGGAGCTGCACCGCATTGAATATCTCTGTAACAAGCTGTTATCTTGTGCGCAAGTTAAAAATGGCTCTAAATGCATGTATTTCATGTAAGACCTTAGTCTGCACTTTAAAGTCCCCTGGACAACAAACACAGATGCCACCATCCACAGTGCATGATTTTTCTTTTATGTATTTAGCTGCATCATTGCCAGTCTAACAAGTCCAGTCAGTTGATGTGTGTCACCAGAATCTACTTCTGCACAATATCCCAACATGTTTTTCTCTTTTTTTTCCCCCAGCTCAGCACTCTGTTGCCCACCTCGGCACTTCTCAAGGACGGTCAAATTGTGTATTCCACCCTTCTCCATCTGTGTTGCATTCAACCAGCCCGGACTATTGTACCCTTCCAAAGGATATCACAGATCTGGTTACTGCACAAGCAATGCCACTCCCTGCGTCGGAGATCTACGAGCCGCCCCGCGAGGCCTCACTCGGCGCTCGGCTCGCTGACCTTAAGATAACGCCTCGGAGAGACGCTCCGATCCACAATGCACGGAGGTATGTTTTTGTTCACAACAACGACTAAATCCTGAGTATGCATCCGAGGTATGACAAAGAAAACTCTCCTACTGTAGCAAAAACAAGTTATTTCCAGCACTTAATCTAATTCAGGCAGTGTCTAAATGTCTTCAAGTTGTGCAAGACTTTCCCTCAGTGTGCTTTACCCTTTAAAAAAAAAAAAAAAATTCTTCTTCTCTGTGCCCTTTGCCACAGAGGGAAAGGAGGTAATAGCGTTCACTAATTTGGCCCTGGGCTGCGCAGTCAAAGCCATATGCCAGAGTGAATCTGTAAAGCTAACATTAGGCAGCAGATATCTGAGGCTAGCGGCTGTGGGCTTTGACATCCTGTATTACACCTAATTGCCACCAGACATTACATCGAAGTCTCTGCAAAAAATCCCCCACAACCACCTGCTCCTTGCTCTGTTTACCTTTTAAACCGGGAATAATGCAGGGGAGAGCCGGGGCCAGAGTTCCTCGCTGTTATTTTCTGACACCCGAGCTGAGGATTGGGGAACTGGAATGTCAGGAGAAATTTGAATTTGAGACGTGTTAGGATAGTTAAGGGGTATCCCCCAGCGCATTGTGTTGCAGGGGTACGGTGTATACTTTTCTGATTTATGTGTTTTTGTAAGAGTAATGAGAGAGGGAGAAAACAGGGCAGGGGTAATATGGAGGCATAACCATAATTAGGTGAATTATAAGTTTCACAGTCATTTTCGTAACATGGGGGAAACTTTTAATGAACGTTATAGCAGGAGGAGCGTAAATGTATTCTGCGCAGCGACATATGGTTGCGGCCCGTGATGTGGTGAGCGGACATTTTTAGCAGTTTCGTGCATTTTAACCAAATACCGGCGTCTCATGTGGGCTGTATTAATTCATCCTCTCTGTCCCTCACTCCCCCCCCATGACATGAAAGACACAGGGAAAATTCCACACTCCCTGACAGTGTAATGATGAAATGATTTCATAGCGCCGTATCCACTAACACCACAGTGTCAACTCCTAAATAAGTCCATCACCGCTCACTCTCTTTTTCGACCAGTAAAGCTGTAAATCTCAAAATCTGCTGAGAACTCTACAGCGTGGAAATAATAAGCAGAGGTGGCAAAAGGACACACACACACTGATACTTCAAAAAAGACAAAAAAAGACTCTTGTTTAAGTAGAAGTACTAATTTAACTTCTTTACTCAAGCAAAAGTGTAGAAGTACAGACTCTAAAATGTACTTAAAGTATAAAAGAAAAAAGGAGTTTCCGTGCCAAGTGAAGTGAACTTCACCTTTTCTCCGTAGCCAAATCTCTCTCTCTGTCTGTTTCATCTTGTTACATCTTTTAAATAGTTTTTGTCTTGTTAGGTCCTTTCTGTTGTTTTGTCTTGTTTTCTCTTGTTACATCTTTTTTGTTCTGTTCCATCTTTTTCGTTGTTTTTGTCTTGTCACATCCTTTATTTTGTTTTAGTGTTGTTTCGTCTTGTTACGTCTTTATTGTCTTGTTATGTATTTTTGTCATTGTAGGTCTCTTTTGTCTTGTTACTTCTTTTATGTCTTTTTTGTCTTGTTTCATCTTTTACGTTGCTTTTGTCTTGATACATCTTTTATGTTGTTTTTGTCTTGTAATGTTTTTATTGTCCTATTACGTCCTTGATGTTGTTTTCATTGTGTCACATTGTTTTTGTCATCTTACTTCTTTCACGTTTTTTTCTTGATTTGTCTTGTTGCATCTTCTTTGTCTTGTTACTTTTTTTTTAACATCTTTTTTGTCATGTTCCGTCCTTTACATTGTTTTTTGTCTTGTTATGTTTTTATTGTCTTGTTACGTACTTCTTGACTTGGTAGGTCTTTTTTGTCATCTTACATCTTTGACATTTTTGTCTAGTTTTGTCTTGTTACGTCTTTTGTGTCTTGTCACTTCTTTTACATCTTTTTTGTCATGTTGCGTCTTTTACACTGTTTTTATCTTCTTACATCTTTTAAGTTGTTTTTGTCTTGCTTTGTCTCGTTATGTCTTTATTGTCTTATTTTGTATTTTTGTCATAGTCGGTCTCTTTTGTATTGTTACTTCTTTTATGTCTTTTTCATCTTTTATGTTGTTTTTTTGTCTTGTTATGTACTTTTTGACTTGTTAGGTCTTTTTTGTCTTGTTACATCTTTTCCATTTTTTGTCTTCTTTCATCTTGTTACATTGTTTTCATCTTTATTGTCTCCTTGATGTTGTTTTTGTCATCTTAACTTCTTTCATGTTGTTTTTGTCTTGTTCAGTCTTTTACATTTTTTTTGTCTCGCTGTGTCAGTCGCGCACTGATGGATACACCAAAGAATCATCTTTTCTTTGTGTTGTTTACCTTCCATTTAGATTGAAATCAGTCTTACTGTTGTCTAAAATAACTGTTGATAATTCCCTCATATGCATTAAAACGAAATTAAGTTTTATTATGAATTTAATTCAGTTTCTCTGTCTGGTACACTTGGATGCAAAAGTCCAAGAGCTGACCAAAGTGATCAGACTTGGCTGTTAGTTATGATGTATTTTAGTTTGAGTGGTTAGTGTCAGAAAAAAAAATTTACTGGCTTGAATTTAGACTCTCGAATACCTTTTCTTAATGAGCCAATTAATTTTTTGAGTTTTTCTGTTGCCAGATATTTTCACCACAGATCGTCTGTTATCATTTATTATAATCAGTGTAATCTAAAATTGCTCGGGTAACAATATAATGAGACTTTAATGTGGGAAGAATGAAATGCAATTATTGATCCCTTTAGGGAAATTCAAGTTTGCTTTGACATGCTTAAGTCAAGTTCAGCAAAATAAATGAATTCATATGTTATAAAGACTCATGTGTCAGTGGACAGATGTATAAAAAGGGAAAAATATTTATAAATGTTTGTGTTTATTATGCATTTGCCTTAGCTCATGAGCACTTGATAGTCCCTTTAAAGCTACAGTATGCAACATTTCCACGTGTCTGAAAACGCTGTAATATTTTGTTGAGTTGTGTCTTTACATTATCCCGAATGTTTCCAACAATGTTCCAACACAGAGAAATCCATCATTTATTCAAGGTAATGCTGTGTTTGCTTGTTGCTGGTTTCTATAACTTCCGGGAAAACACGGGATATATTGAATGCGTCGGTGAGGAAAGAAGTCTGCAAACGTGACTAAACACAACATGAATAAAACTTTTATACCACCTCATCAATGAACATAATTTCTGCCTGAGTCATGAAACTCCCTCGATCCCACACACTACCTCATGAAGACATCTTTAGTTATTATTTTAATGTGAGACGTCTTGCTGCAGATCTTATATATTGTACAATTGTTGGCAGAGTTTAGCTGTTGAATAAAAGTTGCACAGACTAAGACAGGTTTGAATCAAAATAGGTGCAAGTTTGAGAAAAATTTTTTTAAAAATTCAGCAAATCATTACACAGATTTGTGACTAATTTCATTCTCAACATTTCAACTTTCTGTCTCTTTTCTTATGTTGTTAATGTATTGCTTGCTATCCCTCAGTGAGGCATAGAAAATGAATGAAACATTCATTCATGCATTCAGCGGGTCTTCACTGTGGCTTTTCTTTCATTTTCATAGTTATGCTACTTGTAAGTATTTCATGGATACTATCCTTAAAGTCCGACCAACACAGGATGTTTGGGCCCAGCCGATATTAGGGAGTAAAAAAAAATATAATATCGATATATCGGCCAGTATTCTTTTTACAGAATATATAAAATCTACATAAACATGTTGCAATAACCCCTCAAAAGCCATTAACACCTGTGTCAAAGATGGATAATGAAGACAGGATGTTTTATAGTTTAACAATAGACTGTGTTGGCCAAAATGATATCAGGACACTGAAACAGTTTCACTGGTATTTTTTTTAAATAAAAATGACCATAAATGAAAAAAAAAAACACAAATAGAGCAAAATGCATGCACATATTAAACCTAAGTTTTAAAAAAAAGGATCAAATATACACAGACTATTGCCTTAAAAACTAAGAAATAAAAACAATTTGCATTATGTTTTGTTAAAAACAAAACAAAACATATCAGACAATATATATGCTGATACCTATAGAAGGCTGACAGAGCTGTGATAGGCCAATATCAGGCCGATAAATATCGGTCAAACAATTCATCAGTCGGGCTCTAATACACTGGTTTTATCACAAAAATAAAACAAGAAGCTATCTCAATCTAAACACAGTACATTGCGGTCATCATGATGTTTGTTAGTGGCCACTGTTTATCTATAGTCCCACATCGAATATAATTTAAGCTTAGTAAAACAACAAGGAGCCTAAACCCAGTCCCACCCATTAAGGAAAATACTGTTAGATATGGATCAGAGTTGACAGATAAAACTATATTACAGCTTTACCTCGCTGAACATTTCAGTGTGTGTGTCACATCATGTGTGTGTGTGTGTGTGTGTGTGTGAGAGAGAGAGAGGTAGACAGAAAGGTGAGGGAGATTTACAACCCTAATCAAAAACTGGCTCACGGTTGGAAATGTAGCGTGAATGATGTCATGAAACTGTCCCCAGTCTGATGCTGTGATTTATCACACAATGTGGGAGTCATAAAAGAACACCATTTAAGTAAAAAAAAAAAAAAA
>JAJHUR010110691.1:469-43718 GCA_027495735.1 Lutjanus campechanus | reverse complement strand
AAATTCAAGTAAAATACACTCTGTTTACTCTGTGCAAATCCCCACATGAAACACAGACATGGCAGAATAAATTCTAAATCACATGCAGTCCACTGGTAATACTAGTTCCGTGCAAATATGGCTTCTGTTGTCAGCAGGTAACATTGACCGTTACCATGGAAACATGACTCTGAGATTGCCTGGTTTTAGGGTTTTTCATTTAAATCAGAGCTTATAATTGTGCAACACTGACTTCCATTGATGGTTAAAACTAGACTGCATTAACTGACTGTCTGTATAATTGCAAAAAAATCCCTGACATTAGTTTGAACAGGCCTCCATTCTGAGATGACTGGCAATTTATTAAATTTCCCAAATCATGGTTACGCTGACTGTAAAAAGCCCATTTTGCAGCCTTGGTCGCAGATTGGCTCTGAGGCTGTTAATTTTTCGCTGACATTGCATGCTGAATCCTCTCACTGGTCGATTTGGACCCGTCTGTTCTAGTTTAGCTGAAACAGAGGCAACTCCCCAAATCCCAATTAAATTTGCCAGCATGCTTGAGTTGTCGTCCTCCATGTTTTCCGGTCAAGCGGACACAGAGCCATGACAACAGTGATCCGTCCCGTCGAGATGTTGACATAATCAGATGAATACTGAGCTGACAGTTCAGGCTGCCATCACACGGCCACTGATTTCAGACAGCACAAATGTGATCCGAATCATATATTCACTGTGTTTTTTCTGCTCTCACTACTCTACACGCATCAGATTGGTGTTACATAATAAAATGTGAGTTGGGACATTCTTAGTTACAGCCCAAGTGACAAAGTGGCCATCAGGAAGACAAGTAGAGGAGCTGAGGGTTAAACACCTGGAGGACGAGTCGAGCCCGGCCGGGGATGTTCATGAGAGACGACTGGGAGCGTGTGGCCACTGGGGGTAGTTGACCTCCGTGACAATGCTGGGCAGAGGTGTGCGTGACTGTGACTCTGTGTGTGTGCGTGTGTGTGTGTGTGTGTGTGTGTGCATGTATATATATGTGTGTGAAAGAGCAAGCCCCTTGGGTGAGGAAGAGCAAAGGGAGATGGATCGACTGTGACAGGAAGCCACGTCAGCACAGCCGGCAGATCGAGGAGCATATGTCAAGAGGGGAGAGAGAAAAGAGAGACAATGGAAGAGAAGTGGGCAACATTAAGTCAGAGAAAAGACGGTGATAACTATGGAAGACAAGAACAGCCGTGCTTGCAATTATGTGTCTTGATAACAACGCTTGTTTTCTTGGGATAACGGGTCAATTCTTCTCGTTATTTCAGGGAAATATAAGGCAATTTTTGAGATAGTGAGGCAAGAAAAGGCAAGTTATTTTCTCGAAATACTTGAATGAAGTACAGTGCGATGCACTGATGAATGATTCCTTGATCTGACATTTTCAGCTTGAATCTTGAAAAAAAATTGCTACAGTTGTCAAGACATTATCTCTGCATCAGGCACTCCTGATCTCTGATAAATCTCTGTTTACAATATTATTTGATCTCAAAATGGCTGCCATGAAAACATCTATTGTGACCAGTATACTGTAAAATCCCTGGTCTCAGGCCCACGCATACAATCTAATGCAATCCAGAACAACAGCTCTGTCACATGTTTACCTATACAAAGCTTATACAGCTTATTATTTTGTTAAACCTCTATGAGAGGTGTTTATTTAACTATATTCAAATTACTGCAGTTGAAGTTAGTGGTGGTGTGCTACTGGAGTACATTTTATTCAAACGTTTTTAAATGTGATGGTTGGCAAATTACTGAAAAAACAACGCAAAAAACAACTCTCAGTATAACAAATTACAGTTAAACACCACTGCAAACTACAACCTCAATAATAAACAGAGTTAAATTAATACCTCACTGACAGCGTCAATCAAAACTGAACATTGTCATCTTTTGTAAAGGTAGACCTTATGGCTGAGCTGTTTGTTTTGCATTAGATTTTAACAAATGCTTTTAAAAAGTGGCCACATGTGTTCAGCATTTCTGTCCAAATATGTCTTGTAAATTATCAACTTATACATTGATACCCACATATCTGTAATAGGTTGATGTCAGCTGATATATTATTCTGGCTTATTTATAGCTCCAACTCTAGTGTAAAATGTGATTAAAAAATGTAAGAAAAAAAAATCCCCTGGCAAGTTTACACAGTCCAAGGACATCTCCAGATTGCTTCTTTTGTCCGATTAGCACAAAACACAAATTTCATTTTATAGAGAATAAAGAAAAAGCAGCAAGCAGCAAATCCTCACATTTGTGAACCAGCAAGTGTTTGGAATTTCTGCTTGATAAATTACTTCAAAGAATAATCTGGTATTTAAATTATTAATGTTCTGTCTGCCAACTAATTGCTTAAATGACTAATTGATACAGCCCTAAATTCATTAACGTCTTTGAATATCTTAATTTGAGACTTTCTGAGTTCCCAAAGAAAAAAACCGTCAATGATAGGAATGCAGCTTCTTTAGAAAAAGAGAAACGGACACAAGGGAGGAGAAGGAAAAAATATTATGCACAGAAACCAGCGACAGGAGAGAAACAGCTGAGAGAGGAGCAGCAAGGAGGCGAGTGTTCGCTGACCTTCACTGACAGAAACATTCACATCCGACTGCCAAGGACAGGGACTTAGATTCAAGCAGCCTGCCTCCATTACACACGCTTTGTGTTGCGTATTCAATTCACAAGTAAAATCAATTAACGGCTACCCACCTGATTGATTGGAGCTAATTAATATGGCCATGCAGGATGCTAATGGTCGTTGAGGGAGGTCTGAAACGCCCTGCCAAACACTGGCGCTCCAAGGTCAAAACTGCAGAAAATTTATGTTGTGTGGAGTCGGATGAGAGAACAGCAGCCATTGTGCTCTGCCAGGACACTCCACTGTATTGCCTGGACATTTAAGCCCCGGGCAAGTACTGGGACAATCAAAGGAGCAGGTGTATTATTCTCTCATAAAGCATGTTTTGCTTTTCTAGACCAGTGATTCTCAAACATTTTTCAGTAATATACTTCTTTTAAAATGTGTTTTCAGCCACGGACCCCCTGACCAGCTCAAAAACATTTTATGACCGAAAAAAAAAAGATAATAAGACGTACAATAAAGCACTGGGTATTGTTCAAGTTAAAACTTCTCTCACCACAGTCTAAAAGGACCGTCCACACCAAGAACTATAACTATAAAAAATTGTTAATTTATTAGTTAGAACAATTTTAGAACTATATTTTTTATTATAGTTATTGTTCTTGCTGTGGACGGGCCTTCAGCCCAGCTCATGTGCTCTATTAATGTATGAACAATCCAATGCTTGGCAAATTCTGCTTCACAATGATAGGAAGAGAAGCCGTCAGTACCAGCTTGTTGAGGTAAATCCCAGCAAAATATATTCTTCCTTATACTGACAGTATTTTGTTGGCTCTGTTTTAGCTTTCTGTTTTCACTTCTTTCTCTGTGTGTTAGCTGTATTACTGCTACATTTCAACCATGAATTCATTTTCTTGATGTTATTCAGTAGTGAACCTGGATTCCTGTTAACATTCCTTCCTACACTGAAAATAGGAATATTTAATGTAAAATGTGGTTTAATCAAACTTAAATTTCCATTTTTTAAACTAATTATAATATAGTTATTTTAGGAATTATGCATGACTATGCATGAAATATATGTTTAATAGAAGCAGACTCCAGTTTTGTAATATTTCACACATAAACACAGCACTTTTTGAAGGTTTTGTTTATGTATCCCCTATCTATCCTGCTAAGTGCTACAAACAAGCGTTGTCATGTTGGGCCAGTCAATACGTGTAGTGTACGTCTGTGGTAAATACTTCACCACAGGTGGTTAGTTAAAGCTGTTACTGAGTAAATGAGAAGTGTGCTGATTGTGCCTGAACATTGAACCGAATCAGAAAAGAGTCTTAGTGATGATGTCACTAAAGTTTTCACTGTGAAAAAATCTGGCACTAGTGTGCCATAAAACACCTACTTTTAGAATAGAGTTTGGTCCTTCTGGAAAGACCACCGGGAGCAGAGGGTATTTTAAAGTGAAAAATTCACATAAATTGAACTGACCTATGTTCTAATAATGAACCTTGTAATAACTAGGGCTGGGTGATATATCGATTATATTACATTCAAGTATGAATTAATGTGCAATACAGCAGATGACTATATCGGCATATTCAAGTTTTCAGTGCTTCCACTGTGGCTGCAGAGGGGCAGTTACTTTACTTCAGTGAGCTATAAAGTCTATAGATCGGCTCAGATCACAGTATAATTATTACTGAAAGAAGGCTGTGTGTTGGGTTTGCTGCCTCAGAAAAGAAGTAAAAGTCCCTGTTTATGTCACATTACTACAGCGTCTTCCTGAAATCTTCACAGCAGAGCTGGTCCATGAAAGATTAACTTAGCTAGTTAGCAGCTTTGAGGGATTGTGATTTTTTTTTTTTTTTTACCATGATTGATGATCTAATGGCGTTTGCTGCTCTATTTGCGACTTCCAGAAACTATCTGGAAGATCTCTGGCTTTAGACTGTTTGAAATTGTACTTAGACTGACTCATACTAGCTAATTAGCCAGCTCGCTTTCACAACAAACCCCTCCTACCTCCCTCACACAGGTTACACACAAGCCCACCTTTCTTTAAGGGGAAGTCTCAGCTGGTAACACAGGTGCAGTGGATATGTCATTTAAGTCTATTACTTAAGTAAAAGTAATGGAAATATTCTATTGCAAGTAAAAGTTCTGGATTCTAAACTTAATTAAGGTAAAAAATATGTCAGCATTACAGCGAAGTTTACTGAAAGTGTCAAAGTAAATGTAGCATTATCGTGCAGTAAAATAGTCCCTGTCAGTGTTTTACTATTAAATCTGATGTTTTTGAATTAATATTACTGCTGCATGAATGTGTATGTTGCATTTTACTGCTGCAGATTGTAAAGGTTGCACTCATTTTAACTACTTTATATACTGTTGCTAATTTAATCTATAGCAATGCATCATATTCTATAACATAAGTTATAATTAGATCTGCCCCCTTGAGTACTGCAAAGCACCCGTGAAGGTATTAGTATCCCCACTTAAAAAACAATGTTCTAGACAATGTCATGTGTAATTACTGAGCACAAGAAACACAGAAAAGCACATTCTAATTGATATTTGATGAAAGAAGGAGCTTGTCTGAGAGGGTTTGGCCTGTGATCCACACAATCCCAGCATCCACTTTTGAGGAGTGTCAGTGTTGCAGGCTGAGTGAAGGAAGGGGGATTTGGCGAGGGACTGGAGGGAGGCAAAGCATTATTTTTCAGTGTTTCCATTTTCAATTCTCTGGAGCCATATGGTGTGGCGTCAAGCTGGCAAAAGAACAAATAACAATTTGACGCCAGAGACCAGGACTCACAGCAGCGAGGTAGGAAAAAAGCAGAATACACAAGAGAGTGTGGGGGGAAAAAAAGCTCTTTCTTGTTATTTCCAGAACTGAACATATTGTGATTAGGCGTTGGCAATGTGATGAGATGTGTGAGGTTGGGAAGAGAAGGTGGCAGGAAGAGGGGACTCACCCTGTCACCACCAGCGATACAACTGCCAACGGTGACAGGGCATTAATCAACTCATCCATGTACACAATGAGGGGGAAGTTTGTATACAGATGCCATACAGCACAGCCTTATATATCCACTGTCAGTCACTCTGATGACTTTTCTATTTACAAGCCGTCACTTGGTCTAGTGGCAAATGGAAAAATGTTTTTCTTAGAAGATAAATGCAGTGAGAAGATTTGTTTCTGCTGGTGGCAAGTGAAATCAGACCACTTGGGAATATTTTAGACATCAGATTTTATGAGATTCAATCACATCTAGTTCTTCAGATGAGTGCATCTGATCAGTGAACAACAAAGGGCGCTGCCACAGAGGCATGAAGATATCTCAGAGAGTTAAGCGCTCAATATGACAGCTAATCAAAAAGAGAAGAGCTGTCAATAGGCTTTATGGACATTGGTCATTCTGCTGCAGTGCAGATGGATTATGGTGAGGGAGAGAGAGATGACTCAGTCTGTCAGGACTCCCATCTTCAACCCAGCAGGAGAGCTAGCCGATAATCGAAATCTCTGGCAGAGGTCATCGGGTTGACGAGTGTGTTTGTGTGTTGTACGTGTGGGTGCATTTAAAAAGAGAAGGGGGTAGACAGAAAAACAGAAAAAGATGTATATAGATGAATAGATAGGGGGGAGAAAGACACAAAAGACAGAGAAAGCTGAGATATGAAGCCAAGTAGCAGACGGCAGAGGCTTAATGGGGTGTGTTTGTGTAGCGAGCTTTAAATAGCGCGATTGCTTCTGTGTGTTGAAAATTACGGACACACTTTATTGGCGTGCTCTTCTGTGAGCAGCGGGCTACAGATCTAAAACTGGCCCGTGTTTGCCAGGCTTTTGAGGCAGCCCTCAGTGATCAATTTCCCAGAGTGTTGCTGGGTGTGGAGACCCCTCCTATTTCCCATCACGATACTCAATAAGCGTCTGACAGAGCTCAGGCCTGCGGTCAGCTTCATTTCTCCAGGCCAACTGACTGTGACTCCTTTGTTCACAACAGAGCCGATGTCAGACACTGATGTTTCCAGCAGCGGGACCAGAAGCTTTTCAAAATTTTTTAAAGTTTTTTTTACCACTCATTTGTCCATCTGAATTTGACCTTTGTTATCAACACCAATAGTTTAATAACAATCTATGTAGTGGAAACAAACATCATTGTCAAATGATCACACGTCAGCATCTTCAACACCTCCATGAGTTTTGATACGTACATTAAGATGCTGACTCAATCTAGGGACGGGGATCTCTTGGCAAGTCTCTAGATTTGATTCTTATTCAGAGGGCTACAATGCAATCATAAAACAATTATCAATGAATCTCAATGAATATATTTTTATTTTAACATGTGATATAGAGCTGCAACTGACTATTATTTTCATAGTCTATCGATTGATTATTTTCCTGATTAATAGTTGTTTGCATATAAAAAGTCAAAAAAATGGTGGAAAATGTTCCCAAACTCCAAGGTGACATCCTCAAATGTCACATATGTTTACATCTGTTGGTTCAGCCATAATGAACATAAAGCTCAGTCTTACAACTGTTACGGGCAATTATAATGTTGAGCAGGGCTTTCCAAACCGTTCAATGCCAAGGCCCTCCAAATAGCATAAGCTTATGGTCAGGGCCCCCCTTTTGCGAGATGCCTTTACAAACCCAAGTCAGGTTGTGTTTGTTTCAAATGACAATAAAGTTTCCGTTTAGAAGGTTTCGAGACGTTTGGGGTGCACCCCCATTCTTTCTTGCTGCAGTAAATGCATACTTCATGTATGCTGCATCATATTTGTGAGTTTGGCTTGGCCAGGAGTGGTTCAATTTTTTTGCAGCTGAGCTTTTGTCAGTGGGCCAGTTGGTCTGCTCATCAGCACTAAATTTCAGAGCAGAGCGGCTTCATGACAGGCGGCAGGCGGCCATCCAGGTCATCACTGACAGCTTATGACGTGATGATATTTTGACTGGCAGGCAATTAAAAAAGGTGGGCATGACAAATAAGATTTTGATATAATAATTCACATGATGATAATTCAGGTTTATTTATCTATGTATTTATCTATTGTTATTTATTTTTAGCATTTTACTGAGGCCCCCCGACACCCCCTGGAGGCCCCCACTTTGAAAATCACTGATGTAAGAAAATCCGAAGAGGCACTGTATATTAAGGAGAAATGGGACAGGGAAAGTAATAGGGTTCTCTCTGGGGAGGAATGGCATATGGTCTGCCAAATACAGTGGAAAACTACAAGCTCTCTTATTTGGAGGGAATTTTGTTGAAAGAGTTCGGTTTGATTCTTCATTAACCCTCTGCAGAAGCATCAGAGAACTAGTAACTTAGATTGCTGGAGACAATGGCAGGTCAACAATGTGGATTATCATCGTATGTTTTGGTCCTTTCCTGTTCTCACTGCCTACTGGAGAAATATCCAGAGGAGGTATTTAGAACTACTGTCCCTTTTAGATTTGATGATCTATACCGTTGCAATATGTCATAAAAGCTAAACTCCAAAGATAGAGCCCTTATGACAATCCTGCTGGCTGTATGTATAAAAGCTATAACTCATAAGGGGTTGAAGCCCCAAGCTCCCTTGATTGAGGAATGGATAGGCATAGTTAATCAAATATATATAATGGAGAAACTGACATAATCCCTCAGAATGCACCAAGATAAATTTATCAGTATATGGTCAAGGTAGATTGACTTTATCTGGCCTCAAAGACGAGACTTTACATGAGTTATATGTGCTTAACTTGAATACGAACATTCCTCCCAGCTGTATCATTTTGTATTGTACATAATTAAGGTTGGTACCAGAAGTTTTTGACGCCTATGATAAATGACTAATGGGATAACGGGATACTGACAATCTGGAAATTTCATTTTTTTCTGTTTGATTTGTCTCTGTTCATCTCTCTCAACAAAATACATAGAAAAGGGTAAATTATTGTATATCCATTGTTTTTATTCCCTTTATTTATTCCTTTATTTTTCCCTTTTATTTGCAATTCAAGGAAATTGAAGAGACTCTGAAACTGTAAAGGACAGGTAAAAACAAAGACTCTTCTTGAGATAGTCTGGCTGATGTTGAATCTAATGGAAACTGATATGAACTTGGGTGCTATCTATTTGTCGTTCATGTTTTTCTTTTTCTTTCTCCTGTCTGTTTGTATGTTACCTTCCCTAAGGCAGCCGTTTTTTTGTGATTTATAATTTTAAAAACAGGCATGAAGTAAAACAATTGTAAGTGTCTTTTAGAAAACCTTTAGCTGCAAATAAAAAGCAAAATTCAAAATAAAAATCACTGATGTAGATTTCTGGGTTTTAAATTTCCAATACAGACGTTTTGGCATCAATTCATAATCTTACAAGAGAGAATCCTGATGCATCTAAGAATCAACTTTTCCCCCCACCCCTAACCCCTAACTCTTATTCATCTAAGAAACCTTGCCAAATTTAGGTCCATTATGTCAAAAAATTTAATGGAAATGCGAATACGTGCATTTAATCATCACATTTAAGATTACTGTGGTTCTCTTTTCACCGGCCTTAATAAATCCTCATCTCAGCCAACCAAAATGCTGCTGCTGCTCTGAGCAAAATCCAACAGATGGACACATATCACACCTATTTCAACCTTGTTGCACTTGCTTCCTGTTACTTTCAGAATTCATTTTAAAATCTTGGTGCTCACTTATAAAACCCTATATTGGCCAGGCTCCATGGTATATTATAGACCTTCTGCACTCCAAACAACGAGCCAAGCTCTCAGGTCCTCCACTCAGGGTTTTCTAAATGTATCATGAGCATGTTTTAAGACTCTGGGAGATTGTTCTTTCCAATCGGCAGAATAGTCTCCCAGAAAGCTTGAGAACCTTGGACTCTGGACTGCTGTTCAGACAGGCATTTGGTATGTGGTATTTTATGTTTTAATTTTGTGCCTTATGTCTGCTCCCTCTGTATATTTTATCTGGTGTTTTATCTTTGTTTTCTTTATTTGATTTCATTTCTTTGACTGTGAAGCACTTTGTGACTGGTGTCTATATAAATAAATGTTGTTTGCTTTGCTACTTTGCTACTGTCACTGAATTCTGATCCAGGTGCCTTTCAAACAGATTTATCCTCAACAAATGACTGGCTCTGTTTTTTTGCAGTTTCACAATTTGCTCCCTTTCCAAACTAATCAAAAACAGACAAGGTATTATTTTACCCTTTGCTCTGGAAACGCTGAAAAACAGCAGCTTTGATCCAAGTCTGGCTCTAAAATCACTAGACCCGGTTTGACACAAGCATTTAAGCATGTAAAGTGAAACAACCAACAGCTAAACTGACAATTGTCCATTTTTACTCAGCAAAAAGATAATATTGAATAGTCTGCCTTTGTTATCATTAATACCATATTCCCTAAGGCATTGCAAGATGCCATCCCATTAAGTTTAGACTAGGCTTGCTGTGGTAGTAGGTGTTACTGGTGTTTGGACATACACTGATTACATTACTTGCCCCTCGCCCCCACCGTCTGAGTCATTATCAATATTTAGTGGGATAATGTATGCTGTGATTATTAACTGAGTCACAGGGTAACAGCAGTTAGACTTCAAAATAATATTGTAGACTTGGCTGACTTGGCTAAACCATGCTAGCCTTGACAAGAAGCTAACATTACAACCTGGCGTGTACTTAAAGGAGAAATCTGCAATATATTTGCTGTACTAAATCATAAAATAAACATGACATGTTATCAGAGATTAATGAAATGCATTAAGTTGAAATTCTCGATACTCGAACAACAACACTACAGCTGCCGTGTCCTCAACAACAACACTACAGCCGCCGTGTCCTCAACAACAACACTACAGTCACCGTGCCCTCTTTTGAAATTTCTATGCCAGGCCGGAATAACTGTTTTTGTTCGCCGGTTTCACAGTAATTAGAGTTCAAATTAATGCAGAATGTTCACCAAATGAGTAATATTCTGTTCATGAGTCATAAGAAACCATTAATAATCTTTTAGAAGGAGTAGAATGTTTATAACAGTCAAATTTAACAATATTTTAATGGAGTCCGACAGGCAGGAAGACATGCAGTTACTGAACTAAAAGTCCACAGTGTGTATTTTCAGAGCAGTGAGATTTTGTTGTCATGATAACAGGCTTAGCTTTACATCGACAGGCAACTGACAGTTATAAATAGCTGATCAACTTACAGCAGAGGACACCTGTTGATAATTTATGATGTTGCACATGTGTCTTGCATTCCTGCAGTATTCCTGCAGCCTGCCTGAGCTTCCTCAAGTCTGGGGAGGAGGGGACGGGGGTAAATAATTCACTTCAAACGTATATTGTATATTGCATAAGATTCAACCCATTTAATATACAGTCCATGCTTCCAACTTGCTTTTTGGACTGCTGTACTTGCTTTTGCACGCAGAATTGCTACGTATCGCTCTTTACTTACTTAACTTTAGCATTACTTAAGAATTCGTCTGTGAACGTCAAATACAGTTGTTGGGATCAGTGTGGGGAATTTTTGACAGACCTGCAACTTGAAACTTAATGATGAACCAACCGTCTAAGCATTCATTTTGTTCAAAGTAAGGGGACAAAAAAAGATCTAACGTTAAAGATCAAAGCAAGCGCTCTAATGAGCGTCATTACTCTTATCCTTTCTTATTCAGTGTTAACATTAACACCAGTGTTGTTGAGTTTATTAAGTGGTGAGAAAATTTCCTCAACGTGGCTTCTCTCATTTAGACAGCATGCTTATGGCTAAAACTTGCCTTGTGGAAGATGTAACTCTTGAACTCTTGAAAGACAAATGTTGTGCTTGTAAAAATGGTACGGTGCTCAAACTGTGATACTAGGTACAGGGGTAGATACCCATTTATCTTAAATCAGGACTGAAACTCTCTGATGGAGTACAAATAACCTAGCGTTGGGATGGAATCAGTTCTGCAGTCCAAATGGTCCTTTTTATTGGCTTAAAGGAAGAAAACATTCAATACTGCATTTGAATTTCCAAGAGACCAAAGTAGTCTTAAATAAACATACTTAAACCTGCATTACCTAATATTGGCATATAACAATTCCTATTGAGCTGATATGGCAGAAATGTTAATGCTTCAGCAGTAAGTGAGACCGTGTGTAGAGTTCTCATTGTTTTCGATTTGGCAAATGCAAAATTCATAATAAGCACCCTGCGTACATAAGCGGAGGCTGCACACAATAAAAGAAAAGCCTGCACAATAACATGCTATCCATTACAAAAGCTCTGCAATAAATACTACCGATATGTGGTTTTTAATGTGAGTTTTTGTTGAAGCTTTAGCTACAGAGTTGAAATAACTTCTCTCACACAGTTTCAACAAAACTGATTACCATAAACTTCACAAACTCAGAACTTATTGAAGGGATATTGCCTTGGAGAATATTGTGTAGATGGTGAAGTTAATGTGTCCACTCTCAGAATATTTAAGTATGTGTTTCTTGGAGGCATCTGAACCCCAAATGTAAGTAACACTAATGTCTGCTCTTGCCTGTGGCAAAGATTAATGTGACTTCTTTACTTTTCTGAGGCACAAGTCGAAGGGGAAGTATAGATATAGTATTTTTAATATGCTCATAATGGAAAATCTTACAAGAGCAATACAGTACCTAAGACTGCCTGTTTTGAATGCAGAGCATATGTTCTAAAGGGGCAATGAAGAGGAATAGGTGTTCATTTGTGAAGGTCGGCCCGACTGAAAGCCACAATCCATTTGGGAATGAGGTGAATGCACAATTCCTCGCCACAATCCTGCCTATCCATTCTGCTGGATTTCATGGTGGCCCCTCCACACTGAGACCAGGAGGCACTTACATTTCACACTTAGAGCTGTCACCATGGAAACGACACAAAGAATCAGTTGGTGGATGTTGCACATAACTTTCTGTTCCGTGTCCAAATTAAGGACAAGCGTGGACACACGTAGAATAAGAAAAACACCAGAGCACAAATAAACAGCTGCCTACGCACACGGCACAAAGGACGGCAAAGATGAAACCTCAGCGTCCCATAGCTAATAAAATGGATGTTAAAAATGTCTGTATTCTATCAATGGAGGCCAGTTCATGTGTCCTCAATGTCCCCATTTGACCCTGGAGTTTGTGTGGCTCTCTTACCTGATGGATGATCTCAGACACTGGCAGCTGGTCCACATACGAGTACTTCTCTTTCTGCAGCTCTCCATTCACAGGACTGAAAGACAAAACACACACAGAACATCACTCTTTGGCATTTACCTGAACTAAGTAAATTGCACTTTGGAAACATTGAGCTTTTGTTATGTGGGACACCATTCTTCAGTGATGAAGAAAAGCTGTCAGGAAGAGGAACAGACTCCAGTGTTTCTGTTGGCAGTGAGTGTGTAGCCGAGGTGTGTGTGATTGACAGAACATTTCAGAGCCGAGTCAATGATATGCGGTGCAAATTGATGCAAATGAACCCATTTTTTTCCTCTAGATAAATGAAAAACTAGAATTACCGCCTCGTGGTTGTATGCATCTGCCAACCAGTCAGGTTGCATTTTATATCTGTGTCTGTCCAGATTCATATAGGCGGTGATGAATTTTCAAGGAATTTAATAAAAGGTAAGTTAAGTCCGCTTTTTACTGAAATAGAAATTATTATGATATCGATATTGATTCGTATGATGCTAGTGAATAATTTCCAGTGAGAAATATGCTGTCTTCACTTAGAGAAAGAATGTCAAACATATGGCCCATGGGCCAGAACCAGTCAACCAAAGGGTCCGTCATTAGTACGATGTAAGAAAATATCAAAGCACATAAATTTTGTGATACTGTATCGATTCTCAAAAACACTACATCATGATTATTCTGCATTAATTTGAACTTTAATTAATGTGAAACAGGCAAATAAAAAGTTATTCTGGCCCACAATAGAAATTCCAAAGTGGGATACCGCAGCTGCAACATTGTTGTCAGAGTAGCGACTATTTCAACTTAACACAATTTCTTAATCAAATTATTTCTGACAGTAATAAAATACTTTAAAATACTACCCATTCAATTGAATACAATTGAAATAAAAAAGGGCAACTTTATTGTAACATATACAATTATACAATAACATGCAGTCTGCATTTAACCCATCCTAGTAATAGGAGCAGGGGGCACCCCTGTGCAGCATTGGGGAGACCTGCTCCAGTTTTAAGCCAGCCACTTTGGTCAGGGGCACTCACAGGAGAAATGCAGCATATAGAGTATGTGTTTTTCATAGTGGGACAGAAGAGAGCTGAGTTTGTGTCCATTGCATGGTCATCTAATGTAAATAAAAATGCATAGAAACTGATGTTTCCATTTTTTGTGAAATATGATGAAAAGATGTCAGTAACGGAAATAAAAAAGTACATTTTCAGAAATATTACACTTTCTTTCAGTACTAGAATGTTGAAGTGGCTCCTGTATGAGATGGCATTAACATCAGTGGCCCCAAAGCCAATCAGAGTGTGAGACTCTTGACTGACAATGAACAAAGAAGATAAATTAGCTGTTGGCAGGTTTTCAGAAATAGCCATCTGTTTTTAGCTGAATGATCAGTGCTGTAGCTGTGAAAGTTAGCTACCTTATTGCTAACGAAATAGCATCAGCATCAAAGCCATTTACATGCTGAGGGCTGCAGGGAAATTCTGTTATTTATAGGTTATTATGCAATAGCTTTACTGGACTGGCCCCACTCGAGATCAAATAGGGCTGTATGTGGTCCATGAACTAAAATGTGTTTAACACCCCTAAGTTAGAGGCTACTTTTTACAGTGGAGTACAGAGAACTCATTGAGAATTTTGCCACATGGTGTAACAACATTTGCCTGAGGCTCACTATCAGCAAAACCAATCAGTTTGTGGTGGACTATGATGCTTCAAATATTCTGAAACACTGACGCTTCACACACATCTTCAACCTGGCTGCAGCAGAGGATCTACACAAATCACCAGGTTCAAGGTGGACACCTGAGATTAGTATCAATCAGTACCCATTTAGTGTCCGACCAAATGTAAAATACCGTCACAATCTCCTCTCCTGCCTGAGTTATGGTGTTGAATGGTGGCAAGAAAGGTGTTTTTGCACAGCATTAAGATGTCATATTGAAGTTGACTTTTGACCTTTTTAGGGTTGCAACTAACGATTATTTTCATAGTCAATCATTCTATTGAATATTTTCTCTATCAATAGATAAATTAACAGAGAAATCTGTCTAAAAAACGTTTGAAAATGGTAAAAAGTTTTTTCCAAAGCCTAAGGTGACGTCCTCAAATGTCTTGTTTCACTCACAACCCAAAGATATTTAGTTTACTGTCACAGAGGAGTAAAGAAACCAGAAAATATTCACATTTAAGAAGCTGCAATCAGAGATTTTTTTACTGTTTTTTTTTCTTCTTAATTCTTAATTTTTCTTATCACTGCAGCTCCAGACCTTTTAGATGTAAAATGTCATCATGTCATCATTTTATCCTATTAGACACTTGTGTGGAATTTTGTCATAATTAGCATATGAATTCTTGACTTATGACCAAAAACCATCCAGTCCAAGTGTACAGTTGTGTCTGATGTAATGAAATTCCCTCCAGGCACTTCATGAGAAATGGAGCGGATGTGAGGATACAGTGACCTTAACCTTTGGCCACCCAAATCTAATCAGTTCATCTGCGAGTCCAAGTGGACGTTTGTGCATAATCTGAAGAAATTCCCTCAAAGCGTTATTGAGATATCGCATTCACCAAAATGGGATGGATAGACAACTCAAAAACATAATGCCTCCGGCCACGGATGGCGCTGGCACGAAGGCATAAAAAAATCATCCTGTGGAACAAAATCATCTTTACATCTTCATTGGAATGGGTCATGTATATATCACCACAAAACTGTAATGGACAAGACAAATGGAAAAAAACATCCATCTTTTGAGCAATCTACTCACCATTTAAACTACAGTATTTTAGAGGTGTTAGTAGAAAAACTAACCAGTGCAGGTGCAATCAATTGACAAGAAGAGTCATCTTCAATCCTCTTATGGGGTTGATATTATATTTGCTGAACAGGTAAACAACCAAATAGAGCTACTGTTTGTTGTTGATGCTAGACAGCAAATATCAGCTCTCCATAGCATCTCATCCCCCTCAATTTTACAAACTTCCAGCAGTTCACTGATGGTGCTTCATCTTGGCAGCTCGTAATCAGTTCAAAGAAATATAAATGAAAATTCAGCTTCAGCTTTTGGTGTGGCATGAGCAGTGAGGCACTGAATTACTTTAATCCACACAAAACAGTGGAAAACAGCCCCAAAAGTTCAGTCACGAAGCATGCAGAAAAGTGAGAGAATTTAATATCCTCAATATATGCACAGATATTGCCATGATGAGGCAGAAAAGGTGTGGACTAGCAGTTACTCTGGATTACAACGTGTTTCAAACTTGGTCAGTCTTCCTAAGACAATCCAGAACTATCTGAATCAGTCTGTATTAACAACAACTGTTGGTTATGATAAGCAGCCTCAGGTCTTATTTCTCAAACTGCACTTGGAATTTCTGTCCTGTAACAGTGTTGAACTCACGATGGACAGTTGTAGAAGGTAAGCATCAAAATCGATGCAGCAGAATCGAAAGAAAAATCTTTCTTTATTCTATGCTAGCTAACTGAGGATACATGATACAAAAAGACGACGTTACAATTGACAAAAAAGTGAGACAAAAGACAAAGTGCTAGGCTGCAGCAGAGATGAGGGTGTGGCCACAGAGGTCTGGTAAGCTCACTTCTTTCTAACTTGACATTTTTTTCATTTTCAAACTTGTCTTCAATCCAAACCAAAACTGACTCAAGTGACATCACTTGAGGCATTTTATTAGACTTTACCCAGCTCCCCCTGCAGCCATAAAAGGATTTATACCACTTTTGCAGTAGTACTCCCAAATAACTCAGAACAGACTTCGATGTGTAAAATCAGTGGAATTTCCCTTCAAGTACTACAGTAAATCAGTTGGGTGACAGGTGGTAAACTTGATATTTGTGAAAAAAAATCTTCAAGAAGAAAACAGAAGAAACAATGTATTTTTTATATATCAGAGTTGGAGTTCTCTACATCTACCACAAGAAAAAAAAGACATGCCTCTTAAGTCACAAAGCTTTTTTCTGATAATTTTTATATGTGGTTTGTATGTGTCCAAGCAACAAACAGACTTTCAGGGTATGTGCTTACAGAACTACAGAAGTGTTTCAGGAAAAAGCTATTAACACTCAGGTGGAAAAACTGCATGCGTATCCTTGTATCCAAGGTCAGTATACAAAGAAGAATAACCTGATGTGAGAAGAAAATTGCTCAGTTTTCAAAGTAAAAGATGGACTCTGGTGGACCTTTCATTCCTTTAAGAAAGCTGATCATAAAACACATGAATTGCGCGTTAGAAATAAAAACCCATTTACAACATTGATGCTCTGAGCTACAGCAACTAATATTAATGAAGTAAGCTGTGGTTCAGTGTCTTGCTCAAGGACACTGAAAACAGTCACCACATGGCAGTTGATGGATAGATATGAGTTAATGTGAGAGAAGATGTATTAAACCTGTGACCTCCGTAATACAGAACACACACAGGGCTCTCCACTTCCACTGATGTCCAAAAACTATTTAAAAAGCATTAAGCACTGCAGTTTATTTTAAGCCAATCCAACACACACCATCCTGCTGCTGTAAATACTCACTACAGCACCAAATCTGTATCTGAAAATAGTATCCCAAACAAGTAGACAATTTACTCCAGTTTTATTTTGGTAACCACTACAGTGCCCAGCTGTTTTAGGCCTAATTACTTTTTAAAAATGAAATTAATGGGTGTGGGGATGAGAGCAACAGACAGCCTGGAAAGTCGGAAAGTATTCAGAAGCAGAAGACCACTGTTGATTTTGGTCATTTAGTGGGATTTGTTGACAATGAAAAAAAAAGCAAAATATCAACAGCCATAAACTTTAAAGTCATTTGGCAGGGTTTTTCTCATCAGTATAAATCACAATCACAAATCGTACAATTTATGATTGGTCAGTTCATGGGTTTTAGTGTGCAGCCCTCATATGCAGGGTCCCTGAATTGGTAGCCTGGCATCACCAGTCTCAAATCCCTGTTTATTTTTGATTTCCAAGGAGCGTTATCAACGGATGCAGACCAAAATGCTTCTGCCAACTGGATAGACCTACAACCACTCAGAGCAATGAAACATGTGATGTCATGCTAAGTGACACATGCCGCTTGGGGTGGTGCTTGGTCTGGTTTCAAGCAGGACAAAACATGGAAGCCTGGATGCAAACTTTCTCAAATTACAGCTAAACGGTATACAAAAATGTGTTTGACACTGAGACAGTGGAGTGGACATGCCCCCAGCAGAGAAAACTGCTAATTTTTCACGATTTTGAGACATACATTTATATACCAAGTGATTCTTTAATCATTCAACTTTGGCACACATTTCTGTGGTGTGGCAAACTCAGAACACAATACACTTAGAAAAAAAAGGTTTCTTTTGTTGTGTGGTAAACTGTGTCAACTTTGTGACCACCAACAGAACTTCAACAAAAATACATATGATGAAAAAGCACAGAAACAAAACCATCAAAATGCCATTACACCTAACAATTCAAACACTTCTCAGTCACATTACAACTATTTGGATCCACCAACAAGCCACAAATACCACAGGCGGTTTTAAAATGATTGTATGCTTCCATATATTTTTGTTCCTCACTAACATCACAGTCTGTTCAGGAAGAGGACCCTCAGATAAAGGTCACTGCCGAGAGGAGGTTCGACTGAGTGGCTGTCTGGCTAATCAAAGAGAAGCTCAGGTCAGACAGCAGCTGACAAAGATGGGGCAATATCCTCCAGTGAACCACCATGGCTCTCCTCCAACCACTCACTGTGTGAAGCAACCGCTTCTCCTTTTTCTTTTTGTCTCTTTCTTCTCTCAACATTTTTCTCCCTGGCTTTCTAGCCCATCCCTCTTTATTCTCCTGTCTTTATCCCTCTTTATTCAACTCCCTTTCTTTCATCTCTTCTCACCACGTCTGTGCAGGAGGGCAGAAGTTGCTCTGACGGACAGGAACGCAGACAGAGGAAAACAGGCTGGGAGATGATCTCCTGCTGATCTCCTCTGTGTGCTCCGAGCTTTTTCTGCCACTGGAAACATCATGTCTCTGAGAGCATCGACATCTCACTGCCGATTCCCCCCACTTTTCACTTTAGCACAAGAGATGAGCTCTAATTCAATTCAAACCACTTTCCACTTTATTTTCCATAAAGAGATTTTTGGAGAGGATTTTTTCAATCCACTCAGCTGATTCTAATGGATGTGGCTGCCGCTCCCCCTCTTCCTCCATCTCTGGTATAACTGTTGTCTCCAGCTGCCATCTTTAGGTCAAACAAATTTCCTTTTAACATCTGCTCTGCTAATGGCCCAAGTAGTTTTTGTAGACTCTATCCAGCACCTCAGGTCACAAATTAGATTAAATTTACTGTTCAACTCAATGGGAGATGAATTCAGCTTTAATTTGATAGTTGTGGGAGCCTTATAACCCACAGGAAGACATGTTTTGGTCAAAAGGCATCTATGGCTGCAAGTGAGTAACCAGACAATGTCGTTACACTGTTATGCCTATGTATAATGAAGAGGATTGAGGGGGTCCATTAAAATGTGCTCTCCATCGAGTGCAATTCACTTAATGGAAGAGCCTGTTCTGGGGAAAAATGGCCGTTTAGAAATGGGTGAGATGAGAAGAGAGAATCAGAGAGGCATGAGAGCGAGAAGGGGAGAGCCGGCAAAGAGAATGAGAAAGAGACAGGAGAACACACTTGAACACATATCTACCCATCTTCTCTAAATATCCTCCTACACTTGTCTGAGTGGCTGAATGAGCTGACAAAAAGTGGATTAGAGCGGCACTATATTTAATAACAGCTTGTTTCAGAGGACATCTGTGATCTTTTCTCTGTGGGAACACACAGTGCTCACTACAACCCATTTTCTGGTCTTATGAAACGCCATTATTAAGTTAAATAAAAGCACTGCTAAAGTTATGACAGTGCAGTGGTGTCTGGACAGGGGTCTCATAAAGTTCCAGTGTCCGTTATCTCTTAGATAAATCAGTAACGTATTTCTTTTGTAATAAATCATAAAATGACCATGATATGTTATCAGGCATTAAGGACACATACTAAGTTGAAACACTCGATTTGCTGACAAGAATGCGACAACTGTGGTGTCCTTTGAAATTTCCATTTCAGACCGAAATGACCATTTTAGTTTACCTGTTTCATGTTAATTAGAGTTCGAATGCAAAATGTGTGCAGAATGAGTTGTGTTAAATTGAACAATACGTCAATGAAGTCTGGCAGGCAAAAGGCAGGCAGTGACTGATCTCTCAAGTGTGCATTTTTTGTTTTCAGGATAATGGGCTTAGTCTTTTCATTGGCAGATAACTGACAGCTATAAACAGCTGATCAATATTGTAGGACTCATCCTCGCTTATTATTGTCAAACTATAATGTGCTCATCTTGCACTTCACCTGCCTGAGCTTCCTTGACTCTGGGGAGGAGGGGAAAGGGGCTTTACCTTGTGAGACAGCTAGGTTTTGCCAGGCTTCAAGTTATCCGTTTGTGTCCGCACCAAAAGTGGTGCAGCCAATCAGCGTCCTAGGAGGGACTACTGGCAGCTACGGTTGTAGTTGTGATGACAGCAAGAAGCATGGCGGCTCCTTAAGAGGTTAGCGTAGATACTGCGATAGCATCAGTTAAATCAGAAGTGAGAAGTAGGAGAGTATTTCTTCATTTAAAGAAGCACAAATAATGGCACCGAAGGCTTTTCTTGACGGAAAAGATGTTTTCACTCTTCTCCCAACTGGCTTCGGCAGTTTCGGCACTTTTCCAAACAGTTTCTGGGGACGACTTTCCAGATGGTTCTGTGATTGAATATTAAATAGAATTTCAACTATTTAATACACCATATATGGCTCTAACTTGCTATTTGGACAGCTGGACTCATTTTTGGGTGCACAATTGTTACATATTGCTCCTTTAAGTCCCTTTTACACTGCACAAAAAACCCACAATCGCCCAATAAGATCTGGCTTTTGTCTGCAATGATAAAGGGTACAATTTGAATTAATTCCCATATCAAATGACTCTACAGTTGTCTGCTTACAGCTCCAATCAACACTGATGGAATCATGACAGGTGGACATGCTAATTTCTGCCTCTTTTCCAGTGGAGGTCACTACTACGACTCTTTTACCCCTGTTCAAGACACGTGCTAGGTTTGCTTGACCCGTTTGACCCCATTACAATAGGGCTACCTGTTTGAAGGTGTGTCTTTAACGGGTACAAGCTCATCTTCAGTAGAGCAGCTGAAAAACGGTGGATAAACAGATTTTAATTCCTAAAAGTTCTTCGCAATAAACGTCCCTGGTTATTTTGTTATCTCAATGCTTGCAGTAACGTAACACGACTTCTGTCCAGCTGAAAGTGACAGAAAATAGAAGGAGATAACTAAGAGTACAAACAGGGATGCAGGAGAGAGACTTAATTTCAACCCCCAAAAAGGAACAGGCAAACACATCTACTGGCAATGGAAAAAACAGTCCTTATTTTATCTATTTTTAGTGGCCTCAGCTGCGTTTAAAAACCTACATAAAAGCTCAGTGCTGTTTTTGTGGAAAAAAGTCCAATTCATTACTTATTTATTTTTTATTTGATTTATTTATTTAAGAGAGGTGGGATGACTACTGTTAGTAGGGCCGCCAGCAACTAACCATTATTTTCATTACTGATAAGCTGCAGATTATTTTACAATTACCTGATTGTGAAAAAGATCACATGAAAAATGGCAATTATAATTTGAGCCTCAGGTGACAAATTGAAATAGCTTGTTTCAACAAACAGTCTAGAAAGCAAAGATATTTAGCATTCAATAATTATGGAACCAGCAAAAGTTTGACAAAAGGAAAAAACAGTCACACAAAATAGGGCAATTTTTTCTGTCACTGAACACTGTCTGGCTTTTGATTGCCAGACAAATTTTAGGCAGGACAACACAGACTGTCAACAGATATTAAATCATTTTAAACATGTGATAATGAAAGAGTATTTAAGTATTGAAACTTATGACAACTGTAATCCCAATTTACTGATAGTGAAAAATGCCTAAGGTGACAAGCTAATTCAACATAGCACTAAATCCTAACAGAAGTTATCTCAGGGTATTTTTCATATAGAGCAGGTCTAGGCCGTCCTTTTTTATTTACAGTGACCCAGAAGTTCCCAAATTGGGACTGCTTGTTTCTGCAAACCAACAGTCTAAAAGGCAAAGATATTCAGTTTAATATCATTCTCACATTTTAAAAGCTGGAACCAGCAAATGTTAGGCATTTAAAATAACAAAATAACAGCATTAATCGATCAAAGTATAATTTTCCGTGGATTGCCTAATTGATTGACTAATTACTTCACTGCCACTGGTTTTGCTGCAAGACTAATTTCAGGCAGGAAAATAAAGACTGAATAAACTATTGTGAATGAGCACTTGAGTCTATTTTTATAGCTTTGGTACTTTTGATACTATATAATGTATTTTACCGTTTTAAATATGTGGTATTGAAAAAGTATTGACAAAGCTATAATTCTGACAATCTCAACTGACCAACTAATAGTTTGTTTCAGCAAACCAACAGAGAGTGAGTTTGTCATCATATATGACAAATAAAGCAGGGAATCCTCACATTTGAGAAGCTAGAACAAGCAAATATCTGGCATTTCTCTTGAAAAATGACTGACGGGATTAATCAGTTGAAGGTTAATTTTATGTAGATTGACTAATCAATTAATTGACAAATAATTTCACTGCTACTGGTAAAAGGATTTAAATCTAGTGTCACGTTTCATCACATATTCCAGTAATAACTACAGCAACCCATTTACTTACTGTATTTCTGGCACACTTGCTGGTCTTTCCCATAATTTAAATCCAGAGAGACAGTGGCAATTCTGTGTTTTTGTGCATGAAACTGGATTTTCTGTCACTGGATTTCATCAGCTCAGTCAGTACACAGCTTCAATTTTGTGTAGCAACTGAAGAAATAAATAATTGTGCTACTAGATGCCAGCTTGTTGACAACAAAATTCAGTGAACCTATATGATGAAGGAGAAAGAAATAAAATATTACCATAGTAAGACCCAGCAAGATTGTCAAATGGGCTGTTCTACCTTTGTATAACCTGTTATTATGTCTAGTGGGCTGGATATATTTAAAACTGGCAACACCGTCACAGTTCTTAAGTCTCCTCTAACAATACATTATAACTTAAAATGACATTATTTGATAAGCACCATGGTGATGAAATCTTGATTTTCCAGCAGAATATCCTTGTATAACAAACCTCTTTCTCAATTCAGCAGAGGCTAAAACACTGTGTGAAGAACAGTAAATATTTTGTTACCCACATCCTCATGTAATATTAATCTCATCCAACATTTAATGCTAATGACACTCTGGGATGTGACACACAAAATGACATAAAGTGTTGTTAGCCTCCCTTTTATTCTTAAAAGTAGAAAGACGCGTCTTGTGCTTTGCTGCATCAGTAAACTTAGCTCCATTAAACATCAAATGAATCAGGGGATTGCTGCTTTCTTACATCAGAATTGGAGATAAAACGTTTCTCTCTAGGACTGATTTAGGGCAACCGGCCGCTCGATAACACCAGCGGTGTGTTTCTGTGTTGCACGGGGGATCAGCAGACCTGTTGTGTTGGCCCCAATCAATAATAAAGTAATAGGGGAAGTTGTGTGAAATGACTAAGCAGCCTGAGGCCAAAACAGCCGATGACTAAAATCGGTGTGGCAATTGCCTCTAATTACTAATTAGCAGCCAACCACATTAGATTCTTTAACTATAATACCTCCCACTGGAACAATTAAATCCCAGCTTAATGAAATTAATAGAAGTGCGGGGACCGTAATCGTGAATAAAGTTTCAATTTCCATCACATCTGTTTGTACAGCACCGTAATCTATTCCTCACCAGGAGCCTAATGAGTCAATATATGGAGGACTGTTTGCATTTTGGTGCTCTGCCTGTGTGTTTCCTGAAGCTTTTGGTCATTGTCCTTATTATGGGATTAGTGTGTGTCTGGGACCTGGCTAATACAAGAGAGCAAACAATATGTCACTAGTTACAGAGGATGCTGAGCAGATGATTTTTAGGAGTTTGACAGCTCTCTGCAACCATCTAGTGGCGAAATGTAGTTATCACAACATTTATCAAACTGATGCAGTCAAAGACTGGACTAAGTTTGACTCGGGTGCATTTTGTCCAGGTTACCACAGGGTGGAGCCACAGATAATTCATCAGAAAGACTTCTTACTCAGTGCCACTTAAAAAGAGTTACTGAATTACAGCCAGAGGGAAGACAAGGAAAATGTGCAATTGTGAGCTTCATTTTGCTGTTAAAGGCTGCAATAAGTGCTGGCACTAATTATAAAGAGCAGGAAATACCTGCTAAATGTGCTATATTATTACCTCAAACAATCATGTTATTAGTCAGCCTTGCAATCAATCCGACAATCTCAATTTACTGCTCAGGACTACATGGTAGTCATAGTGACAGCCACTGTGTTGTTCACTGTTGCAGAAACAGGCCACTCAACACATCATTAGTGGAGAAATCAATATCACTAATGGGAGGCGTTCTAAATACAAATCGAAGTCTAGTTAGCTGGGAACCAAACATTAAATGAATTTGGCCTGCAGCACTTTAGTTAAAACAAACAGAACATGACCTCTGTTAAGGTTTTTACATCCAGGTTGTCCCTAATCCACCTTAAAAATTAGTTCACTGTACAGCTAAAAGTGATCTTACATTACCAGGATTACTGTTACTATTTGTACTGTAGTGATATTTGCAGTGCACTATGAGTGTTATTTTCAGTTCTTCCTTGAGATATTTTGGGCTTTAGAAATATTATTAGACAGTGTAAAGAGGAATGAAGTAAAACATGCATTTAAAAGAGAAAGTCTCTGAAAGAAATTTAAAGATAGACACTGATTTGTTAAGCCTTGTTGTGAATGGAAAAATGTTTCAGATGACCTTCAATTGTCACGTTCACATGCGCAGTCTATCCCTGAAATGGCCATGGACTTGTCCTGCATGGGGTCATTTGTGAATAAGAGCAAGGATTGGCATGAAGGTAAATCTGCATGGTCGAGTAACATTTCAGGGAAAATGCTTTCACAACTGTGTTGTAAATGAAAGCAGTTGCATTGCAGGGACAAGCACATAAAGGGTTATGTCCATCTGACAAAAGATGCTTTCACATGGAGCGAGCAAAGCATCACAAGAACAACAACTCACATGGTCACAACAACTCCAGACATCCAACACTTCTTTAATGTTCCTTTGAATGTATCGAATGTGGGTTTCTGATTCAGGCAGATCATGACACTTGTCTTGCAAACTTGTTGAATATTAAATATATTATAAGAGCACTGGACAAAAAGAGCCTCTCGCCTGCCTGAAAGTACACCCGGGCCTTGACATGTCTTCTTCTGTTGACTTACATGATGGTTGGCATCCATAAGTGTTGCAATACTATTATTAGTGGACTTTCCCTTGTCTCATCTTTTATGGCATTACCATGGTAACCGTATATAGTAGCATACCCTAAAAATACTGATATTATTTGACAAAAGACAAAAGAATTAACTAAGCTTACCTCTGCTCCACCTGTTTAATGGGGTCGGTCAAGTTGATGGTTTCCATGGTGATCTCAACTTTGCGGACGCTACCAAAGAAATCTGTGATGAGGACACTTCCTGGGTCTCTCAGGAAAAGGTCAGTGCGGTGGCCGGGAGTAGATACGCACTGACTCTTGGGGCAAACTTTGAACTGGGGAAGCAGACGAAACACAAGCAGTGGATTAGAAATATACTACATGGAGAAACAGACAGCACATATGCAGCCAAAAATGCTCTAAACCCATTAGAGCCACCCACTCAGCAAAACTAAAACAAATTCTAAAGCATGTAAATACTGTAAATATCTGCTCGTGGTGCTGTCAGGTGCTTAAGCTAAAAGCATTAATTACATGATGCAGGTCACTTCTGTCAGGCGACGGGGGAATTTAACACCCAACCAGTATTCAAGAGTTTGTGTCTCCTACTTTTCATACCACAGATAGTGTGCGATAGCTGCATCAAACATGGCTAGAGCTGCAGTAGGAGGTGTTAAAATATGTGACAGTGTGTGAAGAAGATTAGAGACATGGAGCCTGACATTTGTGCATGTCGTCGTCAATTACAAATCTTTCAGCGCTTGGTGTGTTACCACTTGTGGGTTAATCCTCTTAAGTGTGTGATTCATCAGTGTGCTGTTGTCCGACTGGGCTCTCCAATTGAAAAGAAAAGAAAATCATTAAACCGAGGTGAATGTTATCTCTATCAGCCAAACAGGACTTGAAAACACAAGATTTTGTTCGGGAAGGTGGAGGCGATTTCTGTTTCATCAAAGGGCACGACTTTGCAAACAGGAATTGAAAAAAAAAAAAAAAAAAAAAACTTGGTGGGCTCGTCTGGGAAATCTATAGTATTGATCCGTAATTCCACAAAATAGGACAAGAACAAAGAGCGCATCTTCAGAAACAGGAAAATTGGACTGAAGAATAAGCTTTGGTCACAGTGCATTGATTGAGCTCAGACTGAGTGCCAGAGTGAGGATTTGAAGTATTTTGATTGTAACTCCTGGTGAGGCAGGGGAGGTGGAGGGGATGAGGAGTGGTCCCTGAGGCCAGTGGATGTCTGCAGGAGTGTAAAAGATGAAAAGGGAGGTGCTGCTGAGATTGAGCCCCTGCCTAGAGCAGCATGTACTCGCCATCACTACAGTCATGTGTCAAAGGCCAAAAACCTTAACACAGTATCAGACATTCTGCTTCAAGTGCAGAGGACTGTGAGTCCTGTGTGACTTTCGTCTGCCCTGAAACTTCATACTCGACACTCAACAGATGAGGAGAGCAGAGCAGGACAGATACTGTCTCACTATTGTAAGTATTAGAGGTGTAAAAGATTCATCACTATATGATTTTATATCGATTCTTTGGACATCGATACAATATTTGCGGATATAAGTCTGCCACAACACAACTGAATTCAAAACAGGGGCCTGCAATCAATATCAGACGGTATAATATACCATTCTGAGGCAATCTTTCTTTTCTGCTTTTGGCCATAAAAGAAAAAAAACACACAAATACTATTATGTGCAGTAAAATTTACTTTAAATTGACTGCACTAGCACACATACAACATGACTTGACAATGAGAACATTTAAGTATAAAATTCAGCTTAATAATAACTGTCAAGGTTCACAGACAAAACAATTGTTTTTTGCTAGTCACCATTAGCTTATGCCTATGGCATCTTACATTTCATAACTTAGTCTAGCCTTTACTTTTACTCATATCTTAACAAATTACATATGTTTATATTTTTACTGCTGGTTTATGTCACTACATCGCCTGAAAAGAAAAAAAAACTTAGTCTTTTTCTGAGCTGCTTGCAGTTATCAGCCTGGTGCCAACACTGTTTGAATGTGTGGGAAAGAGGGGCGATTGGAAACCGTGACACAGACATGCCATTGGAATTTGAAAATATAGGTCTATCTTAAAGATGGTGATATGTATCAGTGTTTTCACTTTACATCAATGATATTGGATCGTAGACCATTAAAGGGATAGTTCACCCAAAACTGAAAATTCAGTCATTATTTACTTACTCTAATGCCAACTCAAGGTTGGGTTTACAGCGGAACAGTGTTGCAGAATCTCCAAAACAATGGACATGAATACTGAACAGTTTTCAAATGGAAACAACAACGACAACAACAACAACAACAAAAATAAAAACATAAAACCCCTCCATACTGTTCATTCAGCATAATCCAAGTCTCCTAAAGCCCTGACATGCTGTTTGCACAAGTTAAGGATCTACAGTGAAGATTTAGGCTAGAAACATGGAATAAATGATGTCTTTCAAGTCCACTGGACATGTCAGGCCTGTAGGAGACTTGGATTACACCAGACGAGCAGTATGGAGGCATTTTGTGTTTTTTCTGTTTTGTTTTTTTTACGTTTTAAAACTGGACACTTCCACTGTTTGGGAGATTCTATAGCACTGTTTTCCTGTGAAACTTCAGCAGCGTTTTGTGGACTAACCAATTACACATGACCTTCAATTGGTATCAATAGATAATGAATGAATTTTCATTTTTAGATGAAATGACATATCGATGGATCATTACACCCTACGTAGGTACCAAACCCCAAATGATTTGACAGGAAATGAGGTCCTCTGCCACAGTCCATAGGCTGCAAAAAGGTATCTTGCATGAACATTTGTTTTATTCTTGGGCTACAACTAATGTGTATCTTACGGCACTGAATCTAACAATATTTTTTGGTTTTAATCGACTAATCCTTCACAAGAAAAAAGCCCATCACAATTCCTCAGAATTCAAATGGAGGTCTTCAAACGCACCTACATGACATATAAAGTGCACAAACTTATACCCAACTCACTGGTCGACATGGCATCTGTGAGTGTGCATATTGATTAGTCAATCATATTATCACTTGTTCTGTATGAAGCAAAAAATGTTTATATCACCAAAAAATTTAAGGCATCACCTTCAGTTTCAGAAAAAAAAGATTTAAAAAACCTAACTGTTAAGGAAAATAAACGTTTGTTGCTGCTCTGTGGTACACTCTTTGACACTGGGTAAAAGGCATGAACATGCACACAAGCCCACACATTCTCACCAAGTCATTCATGTTGGCTTTGCTTGCAGGGTGGATGTCCTCCAGGAACTCCAGCAGATAGAAGGTGTAACGGTCCATCAAATGGACTCCTATGGCCAAATCTGGCTGGTGCTGGAAAAAGACAGGAGGAAAGAATAAAAATATTCAATATCCAAAACCACTTTATCAGCACAGGTGCTTCAGTAGCTTTTTAGTTTTGGTTCAGAACTCCTTTTAGACACTGGACACTCTGAAAATTATTTTCTTTGGATTATCAAAACCAAGTCAAGTCAACTTTATTTATATAGTACATTTCATACGACAAGCGTAAACTCAATGTGCTTCAATCATGTGTCATCACTCACAAATACTTTCTTCCCCTCAGGATAAATCATGACAAAAATATGTCACTTTGTTTCCAGGCTGAATTCTAGTGTGCAATGTAATTTTAAAAATACTAGTAAAGTTTGATCAGTGAAGTCTGACATTGTCTCTGATGGACAGCTTAATAAATGGAGACCAACCTGCAGACATCCTAACTGCACTTGTTTTTGAGAAGAAATGAGAAGAAAAAAATATTTGGTTAACTTGTCTTCAAACTTGTCTGCCAAGGTATTTAAGAAACCTAAAGGAATTATTTACAATACTATCATAAATATCATCATAAATAAAGTGATCTGATTGATGAAAAATAAAAATGTGAAATGAAATTCATTTATTACTAATACTTAATTTATTTATGGAGAATATAGTCATCAGAGGAATAGTTTGGTGGTAGAAAAGAAATAACTGGCTTGTCATTTCTGCTCTATAACCTAGGTCTCCCTGCTAAATAATTAAATATGACAAGATATGAAATCATGAAAATACTGCCACATATAACTTGTTTTTGACATGACTTCTTACAACTATAAACGCAGTTTATTAGCCACATGATACATCTGTAAATCATCTCTGTGATGCCAAATGATGTGTTAGTGTTATCAAGTCATTTAGCACAAATCTATGGAATAAGGGTGCTTATTTCCTATGTGTTCATTATTCTGTGGCGGTAAGTATTTAAACCCAGCAAGACCTGTCTAAGAAGGCTAAATGCATGTAAGAACCTTAGCTAGACAGCTAGACAATGTCACATATGCTACAATGACTTCTGCCCAAGCCTAATTCAAGTTATGCTCATATCTGAAGCTTAAGCAGACAGTTAAGAAACCTTCAAGAAGGCGGCACTGAGCATCATTTTGTGTTTTGTGCCTCTAATGAATGTAGTTCTCATGGCATTATTGCGTAGCATGTAGCCGGTAAGATGTAAACATGGCGTCGATCTCGCGAGACTTCGTATATATCTTAATGAACGCACGTGCGGAAGTCTCGCGAGATCGACACCATGTTTACATCCTACCGGCTACATGCTACAGTTGACATTTCGGCTAAAAACATGGCGTAAATGGCGTCTTTTGTAGCTAATTTTTAATGTCTGGGCTCGCAAACACTTGGATTTCACCACACAAGCAGGATGGAGACGTTTTGTGTGCTTTTTTGACGTTTTATCCGTGGTCACCAATCACTGCAATTTTACTGGATGAGGCTGCTACCCTGTTTCTCCTAAAACTCCAGGATTGTTTTGTGAACTGAAGACCTTCATCCCTCATCACATTGGCATAGTGGTGAGTACATACTGAGTGGGTTATTCTCACAAAGTGGAGTATCACTTTAAGTGAAAACTTCCCTAAATCCAATTAAGTGCAGGTTAAGAAGACTGCAGAAATTTGACACTTTATGACTGAAGAGGGAGGAAGGTGAGCATGTATAACACAGCTTTGTCTTCAGTTGCAATGTGTGATGAAACCACACTGCTTATTAGACAACCTGACAAACTGATTGATGATTTTTAATCATCTGTTCAATATGAGGCCAGGTAACTCACCGACAGGGAGTCCTCTCCAACTTGACTGCTAGCCAACGCCATGAGGTTTGGGGAGTAGAACCTCTCGTACATGGAGGCTCCCTGACAGGTGTCAATGATGAAGAGGAGCTCATTGTACCTGCAAATACACACGCACATACGCACGCGCACACACACACAGGATCAGGATCATGAACATTCTCCAACAAAACTGATGAGAGAAGACACAGCTGGCATATCACTCATCCATTTGCTTCAATAAAACCTGGTATCACACAAACCTTCTCACCATCTTTCATACTGCAGTTGCCATGGTGACCAAGAACAGCTTCATTCAGTCCCTCTAACACACCCACGCACACACATTGTCTCCTTCTTTCCTCCCTTCCTCCCTCTAATAAAGAAATTCCACTTAAACTTATTTCCCCAGTTCTGACAAACACAATGACACTTTTACATCCTGTTGACTGAATCGAGGTGGTTTGCGGACGATGAGGGGAGGGGGCCTCTAAGTCTCTATGGTGATTGTAATTTGGCAGTTCAAGCCAGCAATTATCACATCAGCATCAAAGCTGGCGTCACTAAGCTTTTATCCAGCAGCCTGGGGTAACTGATTGTAATCCAGACACTCTCTATTGATAGGTTTGGAGAACAATAGTGGCCCTGGTAGCAGAAAGCCATTTATGCTCATTGATTGTCTCGTAATTCACAAATTAAACAGTGCAGCACCTGAAAAAACAACTGATTCCATTTATAAAAAAGAGATGAGGTTGTGTTAATATATGTAACAGTAATTCCCTTGCTGTTATAGTGGTGTATAGATGTGTAATTTGAAAGGGTTTCTTCATAGTGATAAACCCACAGAGAACTAACAGAGTTAGTTCCTCCATACTGGGTGTGGTTACAGGTGCAACAGAGATGGTCTGTCTTTAGAGATGCGACTCACTTAAAACTTTCCACCAGAGATGATAGAGAAAGACTTTTTTTTTACTTTCTTAAAGGGTATTTTTCAACCTGGGTCCTATTTTCCCATGTTTTTCTGTCCATGTGACTGATGGGGACAACATTTTTGAAATTGGTTCAGTATGGACAGAGAGCGCTGCAGCTGGAAGAAGCAAAACTGAGCTGCAATATAATCCATCCAGGCAACTGCACACCATCAAAGTACATCTACCAAAAGGTCTTGTTTTTTACCAAGACAGGCTCAGATTGTTATTCTAAGTGTCTGACAATGTTATAGAAAGGAACGCTACAGAGAGAAACCTTGTTTAAAGAGTAAGAGCAAGTGCTGTTTTATCACTCTCACCAAACTAACCAGACTCCCTTTGCAAAACTATCATTTTAACATTTTCATTTCATGCGAACTGTCTTGGCTCGTCTTTCCACTGTTCCAATAATCACCAACTCCAGTTTGGTCAAAATAAATTCACAGTATGAGATGTGAAAATATTCTGGCACTACACAGTTTCTCCCCACTGTCTCTCTGATATCCACCTAGAGTTGTCATGATAATGCAGTTTTTAATTTCGATACAATACCTTGAAAAATCAGGTACTATTGGGAAAAAAATTTGAATTTTGTATAACATGTAACTGTAACATGGCAATGGATTTTCAACCAGAGCAAATAAAATGAGTGACAAGAGGAAGATAGTACTATGAGTAAGTGAGATGAGGTGGGACTATGTGGGCACTGCAGCGGTGTGTGTCAGCTCGCTGTCAGAGAGAACAGAGAGCGAGAGAGTGCAGCTGGTACTAGAGTACGAGTATGGAGTATTGAAAGCATTTCAAATATCAATATTTCTGACAACACTAACCACACTCTTGTTCCTCTCCCAGTACTTTCCCATCTACCTCAGTTGCTCAGAGGAATTACTTAGCTTCTGCTGCAGCGATCTCCCTCAATACTGGACCAGTTTAAAAAACCGTTAGACACAAAAATGTGGGAAAATAGAGTCCAGGTTGAAAAATGCTAACATTACCCTTTCTTAAGTTACTTTTTAACAGCCCTGCATAAGAAATATGCACTATGTACTCATTCACCAGGCAGTACATTAAAAGGTGAATACTGACTGTAAGACCAACTTAACACCATCCCAGTTAGCTTTTTTTCCTTTCCCTTCCTTTTCCCAAAATAGTGTTAACACTGAACACTTATGATATGTGTATAATTTGGTTTTTGTTCTCCACATCCTCTCCAACAACTGGCCCCTACTAGGGGGTAACATTTCCCACATCTACAGGATATAATAAAATAGCAGTAATATTGAGGTGTGCCTGTTGTTGTAAGGAACTGAGTACATTTCTACATCCCTGCACCAACAAGAGAATTTCAACCTCTGGAGGTTATCAAAGACAATATTCTGAGCTGGTGTTCAGTTACTTCTTAAAAACTTCACCTTTTAGCACCAAAGCACTGCTGCAGCAACGAGTTGTAAAGGAGAGAATCGACAAACATTCTGCACTATGAGCAAAGGGCTATTAGTAGTCTGTGCCACTAAAACAGTTTATGTATTAATTCCCTTCAGCACTAGGCTATACAAACAGCCCATCTGGTCCAGAGCAGCTCCTCCAGAAGATGTTCATATCCATAGATTGCTAAACTTTATGCCATTAAATGTTTGCTGACATGCTGCACAGCTAATTGGCCCTCAGGGGAATGAAGTGAAGTGGACTTGCAGTAGGAGAAACACAGTATTTGATGTTACTTCACAAGGCCCATTTCCATGTATTTCATTTTCCAGTTTGTTTACCTTCTTTTCTGCCACATCTGTTCAAAAGCGTCAGCCAGTTCCACATTACTAATCTCCTCAGAGTCTTGGAACTTTAGAAAGCCGTTCCCGCCGTGGCCTGTTGAAAAAACATACAGCATATTATCAATAATTCATTAATCTCTAATTCATATTCAAAAATCTGATATGGAATGGAAAAGAAGATGAAAAGGGCTAACAGCAGGAAGCACTGTGTGGGAGAAACGACAGAGTGTGGCTACAGTCAGCCAGAGATAAATAAGATAATGAAAAGGTTTGGTAAAAACTGACTCTTTCAACTATACATCACAAGAGTGTAAAAACACACATGACTCACAAGACATGACATGAAGTACTATTATAAATATGTGGTAGATGATGGTCAGTGTTGCAGGAAATCAATTTAAAACTGCCTCATTTTGGTAGCCATTTTAATTTTTTATTTATTTACGGTTACATATATATTTGGTATAGGGACAGTAACGTCTGCTCCTTCTATGTAAGGTTTCTTGTAGTGTTTTACAGAGGTGGGATACCTCACATAGAAAAGACCTCTGCTATAATCAGAAAAGTTTATAACGTTTAAATTAAAAATCAACACCAATCTTTAGGGAAAAAGAGCAGAGGCACTATTTGTCACAACAACGGTGTGGCTATTGTTCAGAACATCATCAACAAACTGATTTGATGACAAAACAAGTTGCATTAAGATCTGAGTAGTTTAGCACCTTCACCAAAATGATATCCTGGTAGAAACCTTCCTAAACATAGAAACTTGCAGGACATAAAGAGTATGTTTGCATCTGTTCTCTGTGGGTTGTTGGGAGTCTTTCACTACAGTAGAGCTGTAGAAACTGTAGGAAATGTGTGTACACACAGAAGGTAAGTTTGCAGTGCTTCAATCATGAAAGGGCTTCTCACTAATGAGCTTAAAACCTTCCTCTTTAGTTTGTCTTTTGATAAAGAATGGTTTATAGACCTTTGCTTTATTTATTTTTATTTTTTCTCTTATATTATTGTATTTACATCTTTTTACTTAATTATTTTATATCTTATCCCTTTTATTGTTGATGCTCATTTTTATTTTGTATCATCTCTTTCATCTATTTTATTGAGCTGTTAGTCTAGCTTTTATCTCTTTCATTATTATCTGTTTTATTGTATGTCATTGTCATCATTTCTATTTGTTGTCTTTTTTTGGTATTTTCTCTTTAGTTTTTATTTCTCTCTATTACTGGCTTCACTTGTTCTGTCTGATTATTGGTTTGTCGGTCACCTGTTGAGCACTTTGAATTGCACTAACCTGTTTGAAAGGTGCTAAACAAACAAAGTATGATTGATTGACTGATTCTAGCCAGGCTGTGTGATGTGAACATTATATCGTGTGACAACAGGAAAATATCTATCATTTCATATTATCATTATCATTTGTTTTGTTATATCACAAATCACAATCTCTACGGCTATATTTTTTGTCATTTTAGCAACACTTTTTGTTATTCTGTACAGCGCAGACGCAGGCAGGAAATTGGCATGAAGGCAACACAAACAAACATGGAGGACAGTGAAGGTGACACAGAACGGGGTAATTCCAATCAGAAGATGGACACAGACAAACAAAGACAAAACCAGGAGCCTGTACTTAAAATAGAGGCTACTTTTGTTGCATGGACGTGGCTCGGGAATTAAAAATGTCTGACACAGACCATGGACTAGCCCTTCCATGTGGTTATTTTAAACAAAGTATTTATTCATAGAATTCAAAGACAATGTGATACATCGTGGTATGTATCATTATCAGTGTATGAAATGACCTATATTGGGATATGACGTTTTGTTGCACTATGTGCTGGAACTGAACATTGCACACTAATTAAATATAAGAGTGTGAGTGGAATATTTGAGGTTGGATCTGTCCTTTAATTACCTGTCAGATATATGAGGATGTTGCTGCGGTCATCAGAGAGGAGGCGTTTGGATCGTGGAGTGCTGGGCGGCAGCCTTCCAGTTAAAACACGCAGGAAGTTCTCCACTGTCACCTGAAACATGGACAAGATATAAAATGGCACCAACTTTCATAACCTTGCATGGATTGGAAGTGATGCAATCCATGTCTTCAAATTCAAAGCACATAGGAGGTTTAATAAAACAGGGGACTGATTGTGACTGTCAGAAAAAGAGGTCATAATTACTTCAGCAATCAAAACAATAACACATTTCATAAATTAAACTTTTCATCTTTGGGGTGAGAATAAGGTTACTGCTCTACTTATCTTTTAATTAGACAGTAGAAATCAAGTAAACGTTGTATCCTTTACTTCTTTTTCTCCTCTTCACCTTTATCAGCTTTTCTTGCACATGATTACCATTTGAAAGCAAACATGATTTAGCGGTGCAGTGTTTATTCATATTTAAAAGGCCAGAACAAAGCAAAGTAAATAATCAAACACAAACAGTGATAAAGAGTGGACACACCAGTGGGGCTCTGACTTGCCATCACAAACAAAACACTTGGGTGCTCCTCTATCTCAGAATGTACATGATATCAAGTCATTTCCTGCTCAACAGACTGAGCAAACACCGGGCAAACAGTGTCGACCATAATCACCTCCAGTCCCCAACTGCACCTGTATGATATCTGTCTACATACTGTACGTGATGTTACATGGTACTCAGTCTTTATAAAGACAGTGAAACACTACACGGGATACCTCCACCAGTAGGGATGTAACATATCGAATATCACAATAAAAAATGTCTCAGTGTCCTAGTGGACTGTGAAGATATCTACCCTGATATTATATGATCAATTATTCTATTTTATAAAAGAACTTA
Organism: Lutjanus campechanus; assembly: GCA_027495735.1. Taxonomy (NCBI): domain Eukaryota; kingdom Metazoa; phylum Chordata; class Actinopteri; order Lutjaniformes; family Lutjanidae; genus Lutjanus; species Lutjanus campechanus. Next base: position 7,739 of record JAJHUR010110691.1, on the reverse strand, counting down.
TACTGACCGCTGCATTGTTTTTCTTTTGTAACTGTACATACAGAATTCAAATATTAATTCCCAAAGACAATTCATGCCAGCTTTTTGCATGGGCTTAAGTTATGGCTGCCAAAAGGGAAAAACAAATTTTATACAAATGAAAATACTGCACACATCACATTTATTATTTAATAAAAGACATTTTTTCAAGTTGCTTTTTGTAATATAGAGATAAATATTGTATTGTGGACTTTTTATTGTACTTTGAGTTTTTGGTATTGTTACATCCCTGTCAACCAGTGTCGAGCAACTGGCAATAAGTTACACATTTTGGATTTTAACTACAAGTATCCATGTCTCACACCCCACTTTACCAGCCTTTCCCTTTAACTTTGTCATTTTGTCGATTTTGGAGGTCCCTGTGGACAAAAGCAGCAGTGTTCCCATCATGATAACCACAAAATAAAATCTAATTAAAGATCTTTTCCAAACCACTTCTAACCGTAACTTTGCCTGGGAAAATGTAAACACAGGCTTGTTTCATCTGATTTCACTGAGAATCTGATCCAGTGGCAGCCATCAAAAATAACTAAATAGCTGATCTTATCGCTGATGGTCTTGTTAACTTATGTAGGTCATACAGAGGCATCAGTGATAAATTGACTTTAATAACCAGCTAAAACTCCTTGCAGTAACTTTAAATGGGCTCATGCATACAGAAGTTCACATTTAATAACTGCACCTAAAAGCAGATATGCTGGTTCGAATCCAATGGAGTCAGAATTTATTTTACTTCCAAAATGCATTTTGAGGTGTTTTTTTTATCCTAATGGGGCAATCTACCCTTTTCAGCCTTCAAGATACTGACATGTAGAAATTAGACTTTGAAAATCCGGCCAGTGGAAAATTATCTGAAAAATAAGAAGCATTTTTAACCTGATTAAGCTTGAACAAAATCAGGTATACACTATGGGGTTCTGAAAAGTCAAAAGTCTGAAATGATAAAAATGTGGAGATCTGTTTTGATATTCTTTGACAAACCCGCCACAGAAGTACAGGAATAAGTATCAAGATTATGCTTCCTTGGCACACACTTGGTTATGGTTTTTGACATCTCAGGCCTGGACATGCTGCTTCTGCTTGATCTCTAACCCAAATGTTTTTCATTTCACATTACAAAGTGTCTTAAGTTAACTATGGTCTCTCATTGTGTACACTTTGTGATGATTTGTGTGGTACGTATGCTTACCATATTGTACATCTCTCTAAAAAGTGGAGCAACTAACCGAGTGACAGTAACGGGTGAGGGATGTTTGTTACGGGATGGGAATGGTGTTCTTGTTGCATATTTATTCAAATTGTGAAATTTAATTTTAAAAAAACCTTTGAAAGAAAGAATTTAAACAGATTGTAAAGAGAAAAACTGACCTGCAAAGAAAGACACTTCTACAGTTCTGTCTGAAACTGCGATATGCACCAACCTCATATCCTCTGTAGTCCACCTCCACATCGTCACCATACACATTCAGCTCCATGTTCTTGTGGCTAAAGACTGTGGCAGGTTTGGGGTTTCTGTGGTTACACGCCATGTCGTCAGCCAGCATGAGAACTATGTGGCTGAATGAGGATAGAATGACAAAGGCAATTTAATATGATTACTTTAAAAAATAAGTGAAATGCTGCAATCATGGTGTAAAACATATGTTCAGTGCTCTGTTATGTAGTTAAATACCATTAATGTGATGATGAGTTACATTATATTGCAATCATCTTGCAGGCAATTCTGTCTGAATATTACTTTAAAAAAAAAAAATCAATTAATCAAGATAACTAACATATTAATCATTAGTTACATTAGATTAATCATTAGTTGCCGCCCTATTTGTGATTATTATAACAGATATTGTGATTGCAATATGACCCAGGATTAGTGAAGAACAGGATTTGTAAGCCAGGGCATCTCCGCAGCACTACAGTTCTTCATTGTAATACTGTTGTGTCAAAGATTTTTCAGCTTCTCTGACTGAATATTGCACTTGGCCATGTTGCAATTTCAGTAACATTTCCTGCAGCTGAGCATGTTCTTATGTATAGCAACCTTTAAAAAAAAAGCTGAAACCATGACTGGTACCAAATATTTGAGAAAAGGTTTCTCCCTGCTCCTGAACATCAACAAAACCTCATGTATAAAATATAACTGATACACAAAATACAGCAATCCATAATATAAAACATCCACTGCTTGTCTGCACCTCCAGATTAAATATAGTTAATCTTATATTTAAAATAAATTTAAATATATATGGATGACAGAATAAATAAGGCATAATAAGGACAGACATTTCATCTGTTACCTGTCTGGGATGCCCAGCCTCTTCACACTTCTATAGACAGACAGGGTATTGGCCACATGACGGTAGTTGAACCAGAATCTGGATGTACACACCTGTTTATCAAATTCATAACACACAAATAAGAAAAGGTAACCGACCTTTTCTCATATAGAGCACAAACATGCTTCTGCTGCTCCCATCATGAATAATTTAGAGAATGAATTCTTACAATATCAATGAATACTCACGAGAACAGCCCAGTTGTTGGTATGACCACTGCTGAAGAACTGCCCCGCATTATCCTGAGAAACAAGTGGAGAAAGATTTATCAATGTATGAATTTTTAATCTGGTTTCAGCTTGTACAAGCAACCAGATTCATCAACACTGTTAGCAGAAGGCTAACAGAGGAGCGATATTTTAGATACAACTCAACATAAATAACAAATTGGCGGGATTTTCATGGCTGCATGCAATTCAATTATACACTCACCTCGATGTTAATGCTGTTCGCTAATAAATATGTGGAAAATAAGCTCAATAGAGGGAATATTTTCATTGTGCAGCACTGTTAGCTCTGCGCAACAAGGAAGTGAAAAGCGGTAGCTCCGCCCAGCAAGTGCTTCCGGTAGGAGATATTTCAAAATAAAAGCTTAGGTATGGCGAAAGTATAATGGAATAATTAAAAATTAATAAATAAATAAATGAACTGTTAAAAAAGGGACCTACACCAGGGTCATATGCCAAGACAATTTAAGCCTGTGCATAATAATATGATCTGATCATATATTATAATACTATGATTATAATATGATATTCTATAATAGTTTTGCTTTTACTTGTAACTGAGTATTTCTAGACTACCTACTTTTACTTAAGTAGAAGATCTTAGTACTTCTTCAACCACTGCATATCTCTGCTTATCTATTAATATAAATTATTGTCTTTTATGAAATTAGACAATGTTTCACTATCATTGCTTTGAACTTTCTGTTGTTTTTGTTGTTGTCGTTTTGTATAATTTTGTTTATATGACAAAATACGAAATATGTTGTTTTAATTAACTTAATATTGGTGGATCAGTGGTGATGAGACTGCTAATAGCAGCTCTCTATCTCTATCAGATAATGCAGCTTGATTGGCTCATCATTAAATGAGCACAAAATGAATGAATGAGCAACAAATCAATTTTCAAAGCTAAAACCAAGAGAAACAAGACTATAATTAACAACATTAAGTGCATGTATGGGCACTCAGTGGAATATCATGGGACAATTATTTTATGGACTTGCAAACTGGACTTCACTGTGTTATTTCTACTTTAGCAAATGTGTTCATAATCCTGCAAAGTTGCCATCCTGTCCAGAGTCATATCTCTCTCTAGCTTTTTTGATTACTTTTTTGTTTCTTAACAAAGTTCATAGGAAATAATTTTAACACTTAACATTATTTCTCTGTGGCCACTATTAAGGGGAAACATGGAGGCTTTCTCCTGCATGTTCCATCATGGTATTACAATATTTTGTTTGGTGTGGACAGGTTGTTCTCCTTGTTACTGTTGGCAAACAATACAGCAGCCTGGCTGCATATACTACCAGACTTAAGGACAGTTTCTACCACCAGGCCATCAGCGTCCGCAAGTCATTAACCTAAATCCTCCACACCGCATAAATACAACCATGACTGCTGCTATTGCACCAGCACAAATACATATCCATTTGTCACTTTACTTTTTCTTTTGCACAAAATCCTCATTTAAACATTTTATGTCGTGTTGTGTATTTGTTTAATATCTCTGTGCAAAAGAGAGTTACATATACCAAATGTGCAATACTCTGTATAGGGAGTATACAGAGTATGTAAGGGCAGATGTAATATTTTTTACATTTTCTTTCATAAATCACAGTCTGAATTGTCATCATTTGACATTAGAAACATGTATATGTGCACTAATCAATAATCAAACTGATATATTTTCACTAATAAGGACAGCACTACAATATTCAATTATTGCAAGAAGTCAGAGCAAGGGGGCAATTATAACACTGAAAAAATATGTGATTTTAATCTATCTCAAATAAAAGCACACCTCAAAGTAACCACATTACTGCTGTAATATCTAATAATGTTTCCTAATATTTTTTTGTATATGTTTCAAATTCTTTTAGATGTCAGGCATCATAAGCATTTAAAGCAAAAGCTGATCTGGGACTAGACAGCTGTTCATGCAGTAAGTAGATTTTAATTATTTGAATTGAGTTAAAAGTAAATTTACATTTAAATTTAGTGAAATGTGTTAATTTTCTAACATGAAAGTGTGTCAACACAGACTAACAAGGTGCTGACATTGGGCCATTGTGAAACTTGCAGCCACAGTAAATGCTAACTAGCAACACATAGATCAGCATAGTTTGTCCATGTTCATTTTTAACCAGTAACCTATAGATCAAATTGATGAGTTCAAATTCGCAGTCATATAAGCTTCAGAAGAGGAAAAAAACTGTACATTCTGAAATCATTCAGAGATGCAGAGAGAGAATCCTACTGAGCATGTGCAGTGTAAGTGTCATCACTAGAGCTGGTTTCTGATCAGAGGAATTTAGTGTTGCAATAGCTCCCTGTTACTATTGCTCCCAGTCTCCCCTGCTGTCACTCTTACACACAATCTTCATCTGAACATATTTATAGTGCTTCTTTTCTACTAATACGCAAAAGGACTGATACATAGTGCAAAGTCCTGTACACACCTGTCCCTCCCACTCCTGTAGAAATCCTTATTTTAATATTTATGTAGTGTCAGTATAAGTATTATGTTGTTATCAGTATAAGGTTGTATCTTATCTAATTCAGTTTTTATTTATATTTTTTTCTTACCTCATTTTATCTCTATTTTGCACGCTGACCTGCTCTTTGCGTCCCACACATTTCATTGCTGTTGACCCAGTGTTAACCTACATATGACTTGTGGTTTCTTTAAATGGTTTTTCATTATATGGTAATTCATATTTAAGTCAGATACTTACAGTATGGGGTCACAGTAAACAGTCGACTGTATGTCAAATCCAGGGACTCATTATTTGGTCATATATGGCTGATACACTGATGAGAGAAGAGAAAGCTGATTAGACTTCAAATGACGCTGACAGCTTCATATTCAAATGCCCTCTCCAGCTAATTGGTGAGGGCCTTCATAATGAGAAGTGACACTGATATCACAGGCAGCAGATGTCAAAATGAGCGTCATATTACTGCTGAAGTAGCCCAAGTGTCTGGGAGCCCTACAGGAAGGTGAAGCTATACGAAGAATCTTTGATGCAATTCTAATGTAACATTATAGCACAGCAAGCAGAATATCTGGTGGTGGAAAAGCAGCATTAAAATCAGTTTTGACACACCGCAGGGCGCCTTTACGGGTCTGCCAACCATTCAATCCTCCGGACGTCTCCTCCTGCTGCTGTTTGACCTGCAGCATCACTGTCTTCGCCGGTACAGAGCTCATCATTGTAATGCCCTCCTCCAAACGCATCACATTATAGCAAGGATAGTGCTCCAACAAAGCAGCTCTCAGTCGCATAAATCTGATCATTATTCCATTTTCAAACCATAAATTAGCATTTTACTGTCAGGCTGTTTTGTCTTCAGCAGTTACTGATTCTTGGTCATGCATGAAATGTTATTCAGATGGAGTGATCCTCACTTTCTAACACACAAATGTCACTGAACTAATCTACAGTTGTTCCATGATATAACCAACAAGGAGGCTCAAAGTCAGCTGTGCAGTTGTCAAGAGGATTAGTGGCCTATAAGAACCAAATCCTATGGGACAAACCAGGAAATCAAACTGGCCTATATATTTGTTACCTTAAAAAGCAGTGATCATGTGACCAGTGTAATTCAACTTTTGAACTCTTTGTTTCCATGCACACCAAACTAAAGATATACATTGTTATGCAAGTTCAGTGATGACCTGCAGCCAAACACATGCATCCAGCTATATTTAGCTGCACTGGCTGATTTCATTGTTTTAGCTCAAACCAGTCTGTGATGCAACCTGTGGACAATTGATCATTTTAGGTTGCTCATGCTTTGGTTGTCTTAAAGTTGTGATGAAGTGAAAAAGGTCAGGAATCAGAATCAGATATTACAGAAATTTCCTGTCTTATGATGGGCAGAGTCTAAGATAGGATTTTCCCAATTTGGTATTACAGACATAAATCCTAACAAAGTTTATAAATCCTATCTTATTTTCCTTCATTCTATCTCATCTGAGGTTAGGAAATCCTAAATACTCAAGCCTACATTCCTTAGTAACTTTCATGTCTGTAACCTAGCAACCAACACTACTTTTCTCATCTTGTGAGTTTGACAATTTTGTAACTTTTGAAAAATACATAAAAATTTGAGCAAAAACCACAATGGGCACTGTCAGTGAACACTACTGTTGGCTACTGTTAGCAAACATTACTGTCAGCAAACACTAAGCTAGATAGTAAGTTGGCTACAGCTACAGGTGGAAAACTGAGAATTAGGGCAGCTTAACAGTTATCCTAAAGTTAGGGGAGTTTATTTAAGATTTTGGGACATTAGGATGTTTGTGTAATACACATTTCCTATCTTCAGTTAGGATAGCAACATTTAGGCCTACTTGAACTGTTCATTTGGCTTTTTTCCTAAATCAGGTCCTAACCCTAATTCCATGGTTATCAAACAGGATTTGCAAGTCAGGGAACCTAAAAACTTCCCTAGTTTCCTTGCTGCAAGTTAGACTATGTAATATTCTATAGGCTATAATGCTGTGAAAGGAGCTATTCAGCATAATGAGTACTTTTTGCTACATTTTAGTAGATTTTGCTGATATTTAGTACTTGTAACTGATTATTTTAAGACTAGTATTTCTACTTTTACTAAAGTAAAGGATTTTAGTACTTCTTCCACCACTGTCTACACTCAATCTCCCCA
>JAJHUR010110689.1:838-25920 GCA_027495735.1 Lutjanus campechanus | reverse complement strand
AAAAAAAAAAAAATCAGCTTGCTAAATGTTACAAATACACCATGCACAGATGAAGCAGCTCGGGCCAGAGAGCCAACCTAATCACAGCCGTCTTTTTATGTATTATTGAGCAGAGGAGGGAAAGGGGAGGCAGGCGAGGCAGAGGGTGGGCGGCTACAAAGCAGACAGGTAAAGGCAACTATCATAACTGTGCTCATTTTCAATGGAAAAGTTAAATCTGTGTGTCATGTTGTGCATTGAATTATTGAAGAGCAGACTTTGTGCGCTGAAGCAGATAGGTCCTGTACCAGGCAGCTGGGCCCGAATGAGGGTTCCTCACACACATGCGAGCACACACACACTCCCCTACCCCACGGCATCAACAGCACTGTGTCTTATCCACTTTGAAGTTTTCGTTGTTGTTTTTGTTGTTTCTTTGTGTATGTCTGTGTGTGTGTGTGTGTTGGGGGGAAACATATTGTTAATGTCATATAAAAACCTCCTGACTCACTGATTTTGGGAATCTTTTAAAGCATAACCTTTTTATGTTCCCAACCTGAGGGTCAGGACAGCCAGGGACAAAGAGATGTAAGTGGTTCTGAGGGCATTTGCCTTAGAAAATTATATTTATTTTTTCTGACTTTTATCTAACCTTTTTCTCATTTCTTTATAATTACCCATAGTTTTCCTCTGCAGGCCTCTAAAAACGATAAGAATGAAATGCTGTCCAGCTACTCTGGTGGCAACTCATAGACATATTCAACTTGTGTCACATGATCTTATGTCAGTATTGCCTTGCTTTAAAACATCAAAAAACTAAATAATTTGTGAACTACTTTTCTGACAAGAGCAGGTCTTCGATTACACGTGAAGTGCAGTTTACAGTATAATTGTGGGAGGTTATATTCAGCTTGTTGTTACAATATTGCCCAGAACTCAGGAGTGAGCTTACACCTGTTGTGTCACAAATGTGAGATAAAAAGCTTCTATTACAAACTGAAGCATGGACATACAGTATACCACATGAAGATGCTGTGGCTGGTGGCTCCCTCAAATTTTGCTGCTTTTATCCTTTAATCTGTTATCTTTTGGATTAACTGCTGAAACACATATCACCTATGGCAGAATTGCATTTGTCAGCAGTGGAACAGGAAGCATGAGGTTTGGATTAAAGAGCAGCAGATCCAGAGAGGTTCAGCAGAGCAGATGGCATCTCTTCAACTACACGATCAGATCAGCTGGACGCACCACCACAGACCACCCCAGCTGGCGTGGAGGAGAGCAGGGATGAAAGCCATGCTGGCCAAGCTCAGATTTAAGGCTGCCCCTGGCTAATGTCCAGTCACAAAAATGAAACGGACAAAATGGGACTCAGGCTGGCCAAACAACAGGAAATCAGAGTCCTGTGCCCACACAGAGAGACCTGGTCCACAACATCCCCAGATCAAGGTGCTGCACTCCAGAACCAGTTCTGAAGCGGCAGGACACAACATACAAGACTCCAGCAGGATGATGCAGGGAGGACTCTGTTTACATCCATGATAATGCATACACCAAAGTCAGTCAAAGTTGATGGACAGTGTTTCTCAGATGAAGATGGTGACAATTTTTTTAAATTTTATTTAGTTTTATATTTTTATCCTATTCTATTCTGATTTGAATTATCTGTACTGCATGTGCGTGTAGCACGAAGGAACTGCAACTCTCATTATGCAACCCTGTATTGTGTGATGATAATTAATTACATTGATAGCTTGATAATGACTACTGAGTACTCACGGGTCAGAACATTAACATGTTGTTGGGCGTCTTACAAGATGGTCTCTAGTTAATCACATCGCAGTATTAAGTAGCATTATAATTGTAGGTAATACATATTATGATAATGTTTTTCATACCATGCAGTGATATATGGGAATCAATTATGGCCTTGCAGCAGAAAAAAAAATCTAAAATCTCATGCCATATTCAAAAGTGTTCTGAAAAGTAAATATTAAAGTAAAATTATACATAATTTAATTAAATAAGATAAAACTCACAATAGAATTTTCAAACTTAACCCTGAGGATTATAAATTGTGGGCTTAGAATAACCTTGTATTTTAGATTAAAGTAATCTCTCCTTCTACTATGTAACCATTAATCAGGCATCAGCTAACTGAGTCGCTTTCAACCATTTAGCTCTTTGTCGTGTTAAATTCAACCTATGTTTCTGGTCAAACACTAACTGTCCCTGTTAATGTGTCTCATGGCACCTGATTATCACTAGGCGTCTCTTTCAGATCTGTGACCCGCGCGTACCAAGAGAATTTGGACAGTGCTTATTTGATACCACCTGCCAAGAGCCATGTATGAGCTCATGCCAAGGCAAGGTGCAACTTTTCAGCACATGCCAGTGACATGTACCTCCACAATCTCTCTCTCTCTCACACACACACACACACACACACACACACACACACACACACGAGTGGCCGGCACAGTGCAGAGTACACTGGTGAAGCAGGAGAGTCACTGGCAGGAGCATATGTAGAGTGAGTAGATAATGAATTATTTATTTTTTCAGGAGCAGACAGGAATGTTTGCCTGTGACATAAAATGTGACATTTGTGAAAATATCACCTTCAATCATCATCAGCAGCTCTGTTCTGTTCATTCTTGTGAAAAGTTGGCAAGCCACAGCAATGTGTGGGTTGGTGTACATGTATGTGTAAACAAGCCACAATGAGATGCACAATCATTATGTGTAGTGAATGCATCTATTGTGCGGGATTTTTTTCTGCTGAGGACATATGGAAGTACATATAAACACGCTACAAGGACATGACAACTTTATTTTATTTATTCCATTGTTATCTTCTTTTTTTAATTATTTTGCACTTACACAAGCAGCATAACAACAGATGACAGATGTGAGAGGGGCATGGTTTTATAGAGTGCTTACAGTAGAGCGAAAACTAATGATTAGAAACAGAAAAATTAAAAAAAAAAAAAAAGGGCAGTAAACAGTTTGTTTGCTGTAGGATAGGCCAAGGAAGTAGATACACAAATTATTTGTCACTTTAGTTGACATTGCAACATAGGGTATTTGGCCTTGATGGAACAAATGCCGTACACACCTAGAAATCCAGCAGCTGTTGGTAAAGTTCAATAGTGACAAAGAATTTGCCAATTGTAGCAATACAATAACTTCATATGACAATACACACGCAGGGGTACCAATGAGCCTCTGGGGTAGCCTTGACCTGTAGCTCCTATAACTTCATGCACATAACAGTGGTTATGGAGCACTCAGGGACGGTGTTTTAATGTATAATAATATCTATTATACCTATAATACCTGTAATACCTATTCTGAACTTCTTGAATCTAACAAACACCCACCATAATAAATAGATAAACAAAACTGAAACCTATAAAAACTTAACTAAATCTTAACATTTTTAAAGATTAAAAACTAGGCTGAAACCAGCCAAACCCTCTGAAATCTGAATCTGAATTGGAAACAGGAAAAAATAAAAAATGAAATAATGACAAAAACTGAATGCAAAAAAATGGAAATATAAATACACAGATATCATGCAACTCATTATACTCACATCCAAATGAGAATTGTCTGCAAGTAAAGATCTACGTTGCCAATTAAAATAAATGACCTGCCATTAGTGGGTTGCTGAACAGGCCTACTTCAGTACATACTCGCTACACAGAACATGTTTTGTTTGTTATATTTATGTTTTATTGTACTGCAGTTCAATGATTGACCCTCACTGCCCACCATTGTTACAGTTATGCTTTTCGAGCCGGAAGAGAATTTTGCGCCAACTGCAAGAGTCTAATTCAACATGCAGACACAGTCCCACATCCTCTGCAATTCATGCTCAAGTTTTGTCCACCATCTCAAACAAACCAAAAACATCAATCCTGCATGCTCATCCACACTATCTCCCCTTCATTCTCGCTGCGCTTTTCTCACTCCCACTCACTCCCACAGGAGCCCTGACTGGGAGCACAGAGGAATAAGAGACTTTTTCAGTAAAATATGAATTAATACCTTCTCCTCTGTAAATATTTAACACCACTTAAACTTACAGCTCCCCACCGGGCCTCAGCACGGAAATGTCTAGAGACTGCGGGGATGGGGGGGGAACGGAACGGGGGAAAGGCACAGATTAAGCCCAGATTCAATTAACTTAGCACGCTAGCTCTGCGGTGTCCAGGGAAATCATTTTGAGTGAATAAACACATCATGCTGGATGTCTCTACGCACTGTTTGGTAAATAATGTGCTATATATACATTTATAAGCGAGAGAGAGAGAGAGAGAGTAGGAGAAGAAGAGGAGAAGGAAAAAAGCACTCTGGAAACGTCCCCAGGTGAGAGCCTCCGAACAAACTGGGCTGTGATGTGTGATTTGCAGATGGATGAGGGTCACAGCCTCCATCTTCACTCCTCATTACTTGATAATGCTAATTGGAGAGGAATAGTTGGAGTGGATTTTACGCTGCTGATTGCTTTTGATTATTTATACGATGCATATGAAAAAAAGGTGTATTTAAACTTGACTCTCACACCTGTTTCATTCTAACAAGTGCAAACATGCATCCACACATAGGAATACACACATTTTATTTCACCAAGTGCTGTGATGTCAAGTGGATTAAGCATTAACGCAATAAGTAAAAATAAATCAAGTAGTCTTGTAAGTGCTAATTAATAAGGATTTCTCATCAGGTTTCTCTGTGCAGTTGTAAACCAGTGATCTATCTAAAAAAACACATCTTAAAACAACCTGAGGAAACAGCACATATTCTGTAGGGAAAAATGCAAAAGTCACAAATGTGAGGGAGTGACAGTTAATGTTAAGAAAAGCTAAAGTTACGAGTTGGAAGGATTGTAACTTGCACCCCACAGTGCACGTGACCTTGAGTTGAACAAGCAATATTACTTTTTGTCATTTTGACACCCGATTTCACTTCACTCTCATCATTCAGAACAGTATGGGTTGAAACTAGGGGTGTCCCGATCCGATATTGATATCGGATATCGGTCCGATATCAGCCAAAAAACAAGTATCAGATTTTATCGGACTGCATCTAAAATCTCCGATATAGGCGCTCCGATAAGCAGTCCATTTTCCACTCCAGCACTTCTATCCATAGGTGACTCTGGTTCACACTCAAACACAGTAGGTGGCAGTAATGCACCTTAACGTTGGTGCCGCCCACCACAAATCAATTGATCAAGCCTTTTCTAACATTCCACACTACAAAATAAGTAATAAAAGTATGTATGATTCATGCTGATATCGTATCGGATCAATACCGGTATCGGCCAATAGTCAAGGCTGCAATATCGATATCGTATCGGAAGTGAAAAAGTTGTATCGGGACATCCCTAGTTGAAACAAATGAAAAAAGTATTGGCTGGAATCTGTTTTTTATTCATTGAAATGTCACTATGTGTGGTTTTAATATTTTAAAAGTTGGTGAGGATTGCTTGTTTTTTGCTGTCCACAAAGATCAACTGAGTGATGAGTCTGTCAATGAACAAGCTAACATTATCTGCCTGTGTGTGCCATTTTCCAGACCCGTATGTTGTAGGTAACTCTGGCAGACAACAATAGTCAGAACCCTTAAGTTATACTTACTTACTCAAGTAAATCACATTATTATATCGTTAACTCCTCTTCTAAAGGAGGCATGTCTGTTGCCAAGAACAGGGTACTGACAACATGCTAAGAAACCGTTGTGAAGTGGATGGGTCGAACACAGGACTTTCACACAGGAGATACACAAGACCTGAGTTTGTTCCCCATGTGAAACAAATTTATGTTTGACAGTATATAGAAATGGACAACACTGGTGGCACTCCCTAAAAGTAAAGTCAAAGCATCTCATAAATCATAAATCCTGCCTCCCCAATAATACAGTAGGTAGGAGATGGGCCAAAGTAAAACATTTAAAAAAATTCTCATCACACTAATACTTGATCAAGTTTTTTTAAATTTTATTTATTTATTTTTTGATAAGTTTGGTTTTAATTAGTTATTTGATGCTATAAACATGGGGTTTCATGTCAGGACTTGACTTGGACACGCTGATCACTTTTGCACAGACTCTGGCTACAAATGACATCACCGACGCTCATATCCGGGATTTCATTACTTCAGTTTTGTACAGTGGTATTCATTCATAACTATACCTGTCACAGAAACAGATGTACTGATCTACCATGTTGACACATCCAGTCTAATTAGGTTTAGTTAGTATGTTCTCGCCTTTAGAACATGGAAACAACAACACAACAAGACCAATTTAGCTTGTATCTGATATATTAAGCTTCAGTTGTCACACATAAGTCAACAGTTTGCTTTAATACTACAAGTGGGAAGCTCATCACTGAATATAATTGCACCTTTGAACATAATAATTAGATTTATTGTTTTCCAAAGGATTATTAGTATTGTTTTTAGGCTTTCAGAGCAAAAATGAGGGGCTTGGGCGACTTAAAAACATGTGAAACTTTTCATAAGTGGCAAAAATTCTGATCTGATATGGGTTAGGATGGACCAAAATTAGTACGTACATGTATCACTACATTTATTTAAACTTAATGGTTATTTTTTTGTAATTTCTTGGTGCTGTACTTTAATGAACTCATCCTAAAGAATTCATCAGATGGGCTTAAAATTTCGTCAGTGCAATCTAAGGACCTTTGTCACACAAGTTTTGACTTTTCGTTGAATGGTGTGTCCGTGGCGTCGAATCTCCGTGTTTCGCCATGAAGCACGAGTCCCAGCCTGAAGAAATCTACATGACAACATTCAGTCATAGTCATAGTTCCACCTACTGGCAACATGAAATTACAAATTTAGACTCATTTGAACTGAATTCTTTCTTGATGTGCATCAACCAGACCAATCTGGTCAGAGAAGCCGTAACGTATTGATGATGCTATATTGTGCTTTTTTGTGTTTCTACTGAACTGTGGTGTGGCGCTTAATTTCAGTGTTTTGCTGTAAAACAGTAAGTTGTTGTATCTCGACTCCAGATCATGAGATCTTTTTCACTTTTGATTAAAGACCTGGCCTGAACATGAGCATCTGAAACCCGTTCAATGATGCTTGCAGCTTTAATTATATTGAACTACACTAAATTGGTCTTGTTTTCTATACAGATGAAAGATGGGTACTCTCTTACCTTATTTTTTCTCTATATGACTATATAATTGAATTTCTTTATTGTAAGTGAAAAAGTGTCTCATATATTAATATAACAATTACTGTATTATTTCATTGTGATGTGTTGCGTACAGCATTCACAGTATTATACTGTAATACCATACCCCCCTTGGATGGAACAGTGACCCCCTAGTAAAGAACTAACTGGCCCCTCCCAGACAATCCTGGCACAGATACTGATAGCAGCTCCTTTGAGTACCACAAATGATATAAATATATATATACAGAATCACAGCACTGTCCCATCATGATCCAAGTCTTTGTATCCACTCCTCAAAGGTTGGGAGCTCTAACTCAGGACAGCGGGTCTCGTTTTCCTGGAGGCCTAGCAGATCATTTTGGAGAGACAAAAGTAGAATAAAGTGTAAGGGAGCTGGGCAGAGAGCCGCTGGAAGCCATTCTACTGGAGTGGAACTTGAAGAGATCCCATTATCAGAGGCACAATTCAGCTACGTGTCAAAGATCTCTGCTGCCCTCTCTCACAATCAATACTTTGTTTTTACGGCCGTCCTGCGGTCAAAGAACCGGAGAAGTTCAGCATGTTTTTCTCTCTGTGTAAGTGTGTGTGTGATTGTGTGCTTATACGCCCGCCTCTCCATTGATGTGTGAGTATGTTGTTGTACCTCTGAGAGCGCAAGACCTTATCTTTAATGTATGGCCAATAGTAAGCCTGTAAAAAATAATGTAAGATTTTAAGGATTGGAGCACAAAAGTGCTTACAAGCCTCAGGTCGTCTCAAAGAACAAAAAATTGTTGGGATGTTTTTTGGCTCAAGCCATCTTTGGTATAAACAGGCGCTGTAAAGATTAAAGTCGGTCCCTGGGAGATCAGGCAGGCCTCCAACTGTAGCTTGAAGATTCGCTTTTTGATGTTTTGATGTTTCGAAAATCGCAGATCTCAAATGGTATTTGCAGTGATGCTGACATTAAATGCATGAAGCAGTGGTATAGAATTTGAGCTCAGTGTCTGCGAGGCAACAGGCCTGTGCTTCTTTTCTTCTTTTTTCTTTTTCATCAGGCACATGCAAAGCTGCAGTGCACTCGTTTTAAATTCTTCCTACTAATGGAAGAAGCTCAGGATTACTCTCATTTATAAAGAAATCACCTTTAGAAGATTACAGATCATTAATAAGGCTTTCATTCCTTTCCATTTCATTAACGATACCGTCACCGGCAGCCCTCTACCGCCGGGCCACTCTGAATTAACATAAACATCCTTGGACAGATGCCAGACCATTCCTCCCGTGCCCCCTCTTCCTCTCTCTGTCTCTCCCTCTCTGTGTGTTGTAAACGAGCCTGTGATATTCCAAGAGGAGCTCAGCGCTGTTCCCTCATCGATTGGCTGGGCAGATTAATATCAATCGTTATTTTTTGCCTTTTCAATGGCTGCAGGGAGTCAGAGGAAGTTTTAGTATGCCTTTCATGCTCCCTCTGACTTCTTTGATAAGTCAGGCAGTAAGAATCATGGCTAGGGACACCAGTTTAAAAATAAACAATACATATACAGTATATTATGTAGTAGGTGCAGTTTTAGATTTTGTGAGTTCAGGGACCAATTAGAGAAGGGGGCCATTTGACAAAACAATTCACATGTGCCCTTCTGGATGCCTTTATAGTAACTAAAACGTGATAAAAGGCCCTCTAGCGTGTCCTTTCAGTGGACAAAACATGAAAGAAATGCTCTGGGTTGCCCTTCCAGTGGACAAAACGCAATATATAAAGTGCCTTCTAGTCTTCCCTTTTGATGAACAAAACATGGCAAAGTGCCCTGTAGGCTGTCCTTAGAATGGACAAAGTATGCTAAAGTTCCCTATAGTCTCACTTTCTAGTGGTCAAAATGTGGCTTGCAGTGGACAAACATGGTAAAGTGTCCTCTAAGATGGCCCACCAGTAAAATAGTGGTAAAATACCCTCTTGGGTGCCCCTCTTGTGGACAAAACACAAGGCAGCACCATATATGTTGCCCTCCATGCTAGAGAATTATTTGGCTCCTATATGCCTTTAAGTGGTTAAATAGCTTCGGTGTGTGTTTTTTATTTTCGCGGTGCAGTAGTTGTTGAACTTTAAGTTACATTATAAAACACTTTTAATCCAAACCAGGAATTGGAACAGTTGAATCCATCACTGGTGCTAACATTAGTGTGAATGGATTCAGAAATTGTGGTCATCTTTTCTTTTTGTATTCAGGATTGCGCAGAATGGGAATATTCAACTAAATTTATGCAGAGGTGTGACATGACTACAGCAGTTATTTTATTATTTATTACCATTTATTTCATTTTATTTCTTACCAAAGAATGAGGAGCTGATTTACAAAAGGGAGGCTGTGAATGATGGCAAAAGAACGATGTAATACATACTCAATGTAAATACTTTCAGCTGAGCCAAGCAGTCTCTCCCCTCTATGACTTGTGGTATTTTTCTGCTTCTGTTGCCAATGGAGGCTGTGCCAAACTCCAATCTTTGAAAGTCATCCAGAGGAAAAAGGTGAGCATGCATCCCACGTACTGTACATTCACACATACACACACGCTGTCTGTATACACAATCGCATACAACACTTGCAATTAAAATGGTGAAATTTTATGGTGTAATTAATTAATTCCAAAGGAATTTTGCTTGTGGGGTGAAGTAAATCCATCAGGACTTTTTGTGTCAACACTGGAGAACTTTTACCAGCAGTGGGACACAGTTATTGATTTACAAGTTACAACTAAGTCCCACGTATTAGCCACGTATTATATTATTTAGTTTCAAGTCCTTCATCAAATGTTATGCCATTTTCACAACTGATCCTTGGCTTTCTGTTATTTGTACAACTTTAAATATCAAATAAAGTTGGAAGTCATAATTTCAGACAAATTTCATCCTGCACTTTTTTTGTGGAGTTCTTTTTGTTTAGTTCTCCATGGCTCTTCATCGCTGTCTCCTTTTTTAGGACACAAAAGCATGCCAGGGGGGTCAATATCAGTTGATTCTAGAAATGAAGGGAATTGAATTGATTTGTGGCACACTTTTTAAATAACATACTTTTTAATCTTTGGGCTTGAGGGAAGGTATCAAGTATTTTCAAGTCAAAAGGCTCAAGTTCAAGTGAAGCCACGAGTCACTGGTGTTAAAGTCCAAGTCAAGTTGCAAGTCTTTATTTTGGAAGTCCAAGTTATGAGACTCGAGTTCAGACCTCTGACTTCTATCCACAGATAGACCATCTTGATTGTGAAGAGCTAAGTTAAAAAAGGGAGGAAGCTATCAGCTTAGGAGCTTGCGCCATGCACTTTTATTTAACCTACTCTGACAGAGAATAAACTCTTCTAAGAAAAACAGTTTACCAAAACATTCTCATCTCAGCTTATCACATACAGACATTTTGTTACTGCCCCTCAACATCATATACTTATGCACAAGATACCTTGTAGTGGCTGCATGAAACACTTACCAGAAAGCCCTTTTAACACCTGGATAATGTTGTGAAATGTTTGCAGTTTGGGAGGTTTGGAGTAAGACTAGGGCTGAACGATTTTAGGAAAAGATCTAATTGCGATTTTTCTGGCAGATATTGCGATTTCAATTCGATTCACGATTTTCTTCAAATCAAGCTTCAGTGCAATATTCACAATGCGCAGTAACATTTACAAACATGACAGAAAATTACATCATACCATCAAAGCAACCTGGTTGAAGGGTAATTTTTCAGATCAGCAAAAAAGAAAAAAGTGGTGGGATTAGGGTTAAATTATTTTAAAATTGCACTTGGCTTTGATCTCTGTCTGTCTGTAATTATCACCATAGTTAATTGTTTCAATTGTTGGATGCAAATAAAATTAATTATTGAGTGTGGTCTAGACCTGCTCTATATGTAAAGTGTCTTGAGACAACTTTGTTGTGAATTGGCGCTATATAAATAAAATTGACTGGACTTGAGTTATCTAATGTAATAATAATGATAATAGTAATGATAATAATATTAAAATCTTCAAACTTATACAGTAGGCTACTGTTCTATGTATATACATATATTAAATCATTATACACTGCACAGTATAATACACAACTACACTCTGTAGTGTCCCGCCTACAGCACATCTGATTGGTCAGAAGTTACGGGTAATCAATCAGCACAGACACACTGTGTCACAGACACGTTGAGGCAGAGCTGAGAGAGGAGCTGTGTAGAAGTTAAGACAGCTGATATCACCAAAGTAAGCAGCATCTGTCCTGTCTTTTCACTGAAACTGCATTGAGATTTTGGGTATTATAACTAATACAAAAGTAACAGTGACAGTAAAACTATGATGCTCACACACGTGCCGAACTGTGGAGGGCGTACGAAACATGGATCAACTGCGATCCATTGCTCCTCCAGCTGAAGCCATTTCAAAACAAGTTAACATTACAAAGCACGAGGAGCAGGTTAATACTGATTGGTTAGCATGACCTGTCCACGAGTAGCATGCCGCTTCTGATTGGTGAGCTTGGCAGGATGGTAGGGAGACGGCATGTATGTGTAAAATAGTTGACACAACAGATCCTGGGTCAGTCAGGAGCGCTGCAAAAAGCCGCAGCTTTGGCGATCACATGATCACATGAAATCGCAATTTCGATCAGAAAACGATAGATCAGCCCTAGATAAGACCATGTTTGAGGTTACAATAA
The DNA here is from genome assembly GCA_027495735.1 of Lutjanus campechanus. Taxonomy (NCBI): domain Eukaryota; kingdom Metazoa; phylum Chordata; class Actinopteri; order Lutjaniformes; family Lutjanidae; genus Lutjanus; species Lutjanus campechanus. The sequence goes on along the minus strand of JAJHUR010110689.1, from coordinate 14,048 downwards.
CTGTGTCACGTGACGGCACCAAAATGACTCACAACAGTCACATGACGCAAGTTACATGATGCACCTAAGATTATGCACCTTAAGGGTGAATTCCGATTCTTGTCTTAACCCTCAATCTTAACCCTCAATCTCAAAAATGCGCACCCCTGTGAAGTACAAGTGCTGTCCCGATTCTCAGAACGTTAAGTTGAAGGGCAAGTTTGAGGGCTGTAGGCCTATAGCCCTCAATACTGAGATTCTCCGACACCACCCTTGGGAGCAAGGGCTAGAAGGCGAGCTACAAATGTAAGTATTTTCTTTGTTAATGGAGATATAAATATTACGAAAACCATTGTATTATCTTAGTTTAGGCCCATTTTATGGATTATTTACCTCATTGTTGCATAATATTTATTTTTATTTTACGATCTTTTGTCAAAAGCGGCAGCTGGTGCGGACAAGCCGTGTTGCTATCGTTTAAGTTAATTAACGTTACAAAATGGTCATTTTTCCCGGTGGTAATGTAGTTGTTTTGCCATGATAACAGCCTATATAACATGCTTGTGCCGATAATGGTATAAGATGACCGGGCTAATGTCATCTCCCGTAGCCGCAGAGTTATCTAACGATATAGCTGGTGTTTACCTTTCAATAAGCCGTGGCATGTGGCGACAGCTGAATATGTCCGTGGTTGTGTTATTTATACAGATGATTTGTTTGATAACTCTAACCGAAGGAATAACTGACAGATAGTCCACAACAATTTCAAAAACATGGACCTGATGGACCCATCGATGATAGCTGCGTTTGTGGCTTATGATTAAACAGGCAGGGTTAACAGTGCAAATATTTAAAAAAAATAATTAGGGGTGTCCCATTTCTAAGTCACAAAATAGCCCTTAACACTTGGTTTTGAGGGCTACTAAGATTGAGGGTTGAGCTTGAGGGTTAAGATTGAGGGTTAAGATAGGAATTGGAATTGGCCCTAAATCCTCTCATAAAGTGTTGGTTTTCATAAAGGGCACAAACCCTGGTGTCCTGGGTGAAAGTCCTGTTTGTTTGGGCCATCCATCCACATCACCTCATTCATACGTACATTTTCTTCTGCTTTATAGCACGGTGAAAGCCCTGTGCGTCTCATACAGCCAAGTACGGGTTTACACTTCAGTCACTTTAAAGCAGGGTGTGTCTTTTTCAGCTGCTAATACATACAGTGTGTGTCTAAATGAGTTGCTGAAGGGCAGTGACAAAACGGTGGTATTTGACAAGTTGGGACTGAGACTGGACTGAGTTTAGTGAGTTATGAAAAAGGAGTCGATGGTAAAAATATGTCCCTTTAATATACTATGTGGACTTATTGTCCGATTAGCAACAAAACTTGCTAACGGTTAGCCTAACAAATGTTTGTGGCTTTGAAAGGTCTATAAACAGTTACATATAGTTAGCAAGCTTGTTAGCCCTATCTTCAATATAATAATTAAAAATGAAATTAAACTCCAGGTGCGAGCAAACATTAAACAGAAAAAAGAGTCTGTACAAATAAAATAGAAAGAAGCTCAGGGACCTATTGTGAATCCAGGTCTTTCCTCTACATGGGCACATGTGTGTAAGCCCATAACTCTTTTTTGTACACTTTAAGATTTATACCCTCCAATCGTACACACATAAAACTGAGAACGAGGAAGAAAAAGAAGTTTGAGTGTGTGTTTGCTTTCAGGTTTGCTTGTGTGCATGCGTGTCCACATAGCCAGTGGCTGATGTGAGCTGTGTTTTATTAGGTTCATTGCCAGTGTGACCCTGGCCTGTCTCTACCAGAAATCACCTGACATGAGTAGAAATATGAGCTGCCTTCTTGACCAAACATACACACACAGAGACACACACACACACAGTCAGCTAAGCTTGGCAAAGAAGTTTTGGATAATACTAATAGCTTAGGGAGTGAGCGGTGGATTTAGGATGGAGAGAACAGGGTGTGTGTAAGGTCTGTAATGATGCAGGGACACCAGGGAGAGAGAAAAAGATGGAAGAATGAAGCAGTGATACGGGGGGAAATGCAGATCTGAGGCACAAAAAAAGTGACCACAAAGGAAGCAAAGGAGGGAGAGTAGGAGCAGAGGGCTAATTGAGGAAATTGAAGTTCGAGTAAGGGAAATGAGGAAAGAAAATAATGAAAAGGGAAGTACAGCATAGATGAAAATTAAGATCAAGATTACCTTTGTTAACCAATTTGCAGGCAGCGGATGAAATCTGTCTTTTTGCATATCTTTCCGGACATGACATTATGCGTTTAATTTAGGAGTTTCAGTTCAGCGCTTCTGTAAACGGGTTTACTGCCTTGCTCTGGGACCCTTCTGCGTGCTGGCAGATAATGTAATGTATATAGTTGCAGTGGATTCAAACAGCAAATTCTTGTTTAATAGCTCATTTTCCTCTCTGGCCAGTTCAGGAGAACAAGCCACAGGTAAAAGAACAGACCATCCTCAGCAGAAAAACGTGTGTTGGGTCAACTGTGCAAGCAGCTCATTCCAAGTTATACTGTATGTCCATTTATTATTAGGTGGCAGCCTGTAAAGGGTGTAGTGAGTATGACAGGAGAAGTATAAGGAGCGAGAAAGTCTGAATGTATGTATTGTGTAACATGTATCCATTTTCCTTTCACCTGTCGCTGTCGGTACGCTCCGCCAGTAATATACTGTATATCGTCAGAGTCACTGGCAATTGACCAATTTTGTCACGTAGATATGAGGATGTTGTATAAGAATGAAGGTAGGATGGTACACCTGAGCTGAAAAAGGAAGACAGAAACCAAGTGAAAAGATGGAGCACAGACGAGAAAAACTGCTGCATTTTTGCCGTATAGCGCTATTTCAACTGTGATTGATCACCTTCAGAACTCTGGCCATGAAATTCTGCCTGTGATGTGAACACGACCACTGGCCTGCAGCCACTATACTGCACAAGCACATAAACACACACAAAGGTACAGGCACACCACTGACGTATACGCAGGTGTGGATGAACGCACACGCTTGCTCATATACACCCAGAGTTGCCAAGGTCCTGCTGGGCAGCTGAAGTTAACACTGCAGAGTCACATGTGAGAGAGCTCACCTGGCGGACAGCCCAGATCTGACATACTGCAGTGAGGCTATCACCATCCCTCTTTCTCTCTCTTTCTCTCTGTTTGGAGATGTGCCAAGTTAGACAGTTAGCCTACACCGCTCCCCTTTGTGTCTCTGATCTCATCCGCTCACCTAAAGACCACCTCGGGTGCGGGTGTGTGTAGGAGTAACTGCACTGCACATGACAAAATGCTCATATCTGATTGTGCATGCAGAACAATGTGAGTGTGTTACATACACACACATACCTTCAGGCTCGGAGTGGCTTGTATCCAGCTTTGATTCAGCAGAGCCTTACACGTGACGCTTTCAGCTGTTAAGTCTTAAGCTGTCTGCAATGAATGGCAACAGCTAAACTATTGTTAAAGGACTATGCCAGTGTTTTGTATGTTTGCTTTGATTTATGGATATTAACTTTATGGGCTAATGAAGCTCGGACCTTTCAAATGAGATTGTGTTTGAACGAGCAGGATGGAGACATTTTGTGTTTGTTTTGTGTGCTTTTTTTTAACATTTTATCCGTGGTCACCGTTCACTGCCATTGTACTGGATGAGGCTGCTACCCTGTTTCTCCTAAAACTCCAGGATTGTTTTGTGAACTGAAGATCTTCACCCATCATCACATCGGCATAGTGATGAGTACATACTGAGTGGCTTATTCTAACAAAGTGGAGTATCACTTTGATGTCTTAAGATATATTTTTGGGCCTTTGTTTCCCCTTAAAGCAGTGGTTCCCAGGCTTTCTTCTGGCATGCACCCTTTCAGAAGCTGAAAAAAGTTCACACATCCCCACCCCACAATTATTATGAATCATTAACAATAACATTAACTTAACATTAACTGGGGAAGCAACTGATTTAAAAAAAAAAAGATTCAATTTGAATTGACGTCATGCATGCATGATAGCATGATAGCATCAGCAAACTCTGGTTTAGGTCCTGACATAAATCATATTCTGGGCAAGAGCAAATGAAAGAAGGCCTGAAAATATTCAATGCTCCATCTCTCAATCAGCTTAGAGGTCTATGGCCTGAAAAACTTTGAAGACCCCTGATTTATACCATTCTCATGTTTGTATGGTAATTATGAATGTAGGACCAACAGCCAGCTACCTCATATTAAAGACTGGACCCAGGGTAACAAACAAAGGTAACAAATTCCACATACTGGCACCTCTAAAGGTAACGAATTACAAAGTATAGCTTGTTTAATCCTCACAAAAAAATGAAACAATGACAAGCTGAGCTAATCAGCAGTGTTAGCTTCATATTTACCCTACAGATGTGGGAGTTGTATCTATCTTTTCATCTAACTCAAGGCAAAAAAGCAAATGAAAGTATTTCCCAAGATGTCAAACCATTCCTTTGATGTGGTGTGTTTAATTTCTGTGTTTGGGAACTTCATCTGAAAATGTGAATTTTATTTCAGTCCACTCAGTGTTTATGTTAAATGTAGTCAATTGAATGAATAAAGTCCTCAATGTGTGCTATATTCTTAGAGAAAGCAGAGTTCTTCTGGTTGAAAATCTGTTGTTCTTGGATCCTGCGATGCCACAGTGCTGTAGTTGGTGTTGAGTCTAGCACCAACAGCCAGCTAGCCAGGATAAAGACTGGACCCAGAGTAACAAACAGCATGCTATTTTAGCGTGAATTTAGTAAGCTATAGGCTGTGGTGATGTATGGCAACATGGGCTTGGGCGTCAAAAGCTCACATGCGATGCATTCTGGTACATGTATGCGCTGCTAGCACAATTCTGCATGCAAGAGAACTCAATTTTCTTGGTAAATATAGAATTGACAGAGAAATATACAAACACTGCTTGAATTTATCATTGACACTGACTGGACATGTACATGAAATGTGACACATTTCCCACTGACAGGAAGCATGTTTTTATTTTTGTTTTACCCTTATTTAACCAGGCAAGTTAATAAGAATAAATTCTTATTTACAGTGGTGCCCCATGGCAAAAGGCCAGAGCCTCTTGAGGAAAGGGGGCAGTTTAATGGCTGTAGAGAGACAAATTCTGACATTTGATACCTAACAGTTAGTCATGCATGGGAAAGCCTAGACTAGCTAAATAAACTCATAGCAAGCCAAGGTCTGAATTCATGCTGCTAATGTTTTTAAGAGGGTGAATTATAAGAAAAAGTACACACTTGATTTTACAGTTATTTGACTCCAGGTGGTGCTCAAACCTTTACCCTAGAAGCACGACAAGTTGCCAAAACTGTATAGCAAGCAAGGTTGAATCCATGTGACTTTTGCTTAGAAGCCTATAATTAGGCCCTGTGAACCTAATCAAACCAAACATGAAAATGCTGCAAAGTAAACCTACCCACAATGCTTTGAACCAAAGAAAACAAACTTGCTGTGTGATTGTGTCCTCTATTTCCAATATAAAACTGTAAATGTGCAATTTGATACACAATACATCATGAACATCCACATGGATTGAGCCATTTTCTATTTGTTCCCGGTGACAAGGCAGCCACTGAGAGAGTGTATATTCCACCATCGATCCTATAATTCACACTCACCTGTCACATAGATGCATACATTTCTCCGCTGCAGAATGGCTCAGTATATAGCCATTTATAACATAATGTCAGAGGGATTGTAAATATCACTGTGCGCCAAAAAAAGTTATACAATGCATAGCTAAGATGAAAGTCCTTGGAGAGAGCGGGACAGGTATAATACCATGTTTTCTGAATAAAATGAGCCAGTGGCTGCTGAACAACAATGCCCTTCCTGCACAATAGGCATTACAATATGCCAGCTTTTGTCTGCGCACAAAGGAATAACTTGCATTAGAAAAATAAATCGAATCCATTTAGTCTCTCCAAATGTTGTGTCTTTGAATGTATGTGTGCACATGCTGGAAAATGGCTGAGTCCAAGAGCCTCTCCACAAAGTTATCTGGTAGCATGGAGGGAGCCATACTCTCTTAGAAATATGGGTTCAAAAAAGGTTTCTTCTGAAGGGTTGAGAACCATTTGCTTGTTCACCCTTTTTGTGAACCCTTTGCTTGAGAACCCTTGTAGGAAAAAACAGTTTGTCTAGGGTTCTTAGGGTTCCATTAAGAACCCTTTTCATCGAAAGAACCCCTTTTGGAAGAAAGAGTTTTTCAAGGACTGCTGAAATCCTTGAATAACTGTTTTGTCAAGGGTTCTTTGTACTATAATAGAACCCCCTGGGTGGTTTCTAACCCTTGCAATGTAAAGGGGTTCTCAGTAGAACCCATTGATTGGGCTCTGGATGAAACCCTTTGAATACAAAAAAGGTTCTCAGAAGAGCCCCCTATGTGGGTTCTAAATAAAACCTGTGGAATATAAAAGGGTTTCTGCAGAACCCCCTGGAATATAAAAGTATTCTGGTAGAAGTCCCTGGTTGGGTTTTAGATGAAAAAGATGTCTCTCACAATGACTTTAAATGTTTAAGATGGAAAAGTTCTTAATAGAACCACAAGAACAAATTGTACCAGGGTTCTCCTTTAGAACCTCTCATAGGGGGTTCTGGGTGGACCCTGCCTGTGAAAGTGGAGCCTTTAATAAAGATTCTACCAGTAACCAAAAAGGGTTCTCCTATGGAAGAACCTTTTATGGTTCTAGTGAGCACTTCTCTTTATAGAGTGCACTCACTGCTTTATCCTTGCCTGAGTGTGTGAGGGTGTGAGAGTGCGTGTGTGTGTCTTTGTGCATGCACTCTCGTGAGTGTTACTATAATTAATCACAATTATCAGGTTGACTAATGCAGGTGCAGTCTCACTGGGAGAGGCCATTTACAAGCTCAGCAGCACAAAATACAACCTAGAGACAAAATGGTGGAGAATGGAGCACAAATATATCCAAAACAACACAGAGAGGAGAGTTTAAATGGCGGGTTACCTGCTGCCTCAGAATTACTCTTTTTTGTGTGTGCCACACATGGCCAGCATGTAAAATAACCTCCTTTCAAAGTGAAACTTGCCACTGAATTTCCACTGAAATTAAGTACATACGTTAAGAATGCCAAACAAGGACAATTTATTTATGACACCACATGTTAATAGAATGCATAAAGCGCTGGAAGATGACAATGTTGGTCCTACTTCAAAGTGACACTATTCATTTCCCCTTTTTTTTTTTTTATTTTCTGGCAGTTTATCAAGCACAGGCACAAACTGGCACACGCCCCTTCTTCCTCGGTAGGAAAAAAGCCCAACTTTTCATCAAAGCAAAAAAGGGAACGAGTTAAAGTTCAGGACAACCAATCGCGGGGCCGGCTTATCCTGTCTTCAGAGAAGCAGGAGCAAGAAAGGACGGAGGGAGGGAGAAGGAGAAGATGGAGGAAGCGGGGAAGGAGGAAAAGTGGAGGTGGAGGGGGTGAAGAGGGAGTACACTGGCAGAATAAGAACGAAGGCATCCCTCGCTCCTGTTGAAACGCTAATGAGAGTCCAAATCCACTACTGGCTAATTAACCATGATACCCTGTGACATGGTAGGGTGGGAGGAAGGGAGGGGGGAACTGAAAGGGAGGGAAGGGCGGATGTGGAAGTCAGGAGTGATGAAGAAGGGAGGAAGGAAGGTGGGGAGGAAAAGGAGGCAAGGAAAGAGAGATGAGCAGGAACGGGGAGAAATCTGACAAAAGGGAAGGAGGTGAGGGAGGAGAGAAATGAGGCCGCGTAGAGAAGAAGACTGGGATAAACCGCAGAAGACTGGATGGAGGGAGGAAAAGAAGAATGGAGGGAAGGAGAGGAGCTGAAACTTTTATCAGGTCAGGGAGACCGCGAGGGCAGAGAAAAGGAGGGAAAGTGAGGGAAGTGGATGGGAAGGAACTCACGGAATCATCCTTTTTCATTTAGAGAATAATGAGGGGTCTATGCATTTATCAGGAGTTGCTGTGTTAACGGCTCCTCTCCGCTTTCATCTCCTCTCTCCCTCACTATCCGTCCGTTTACATGTGGAGCATGTTAATCGATTTGCTCACAGTTAGAGTAAACACACGGAAAAGAAACGGATGGCGAATGAATCATGCTGAGAGCGCTGGTGTGTGTGTGTTATTTGTGTGTGGGAAAAAGAAAGAATGTTCCACCCTTTTTGCCTTGCACGCATATGAAAGTCCACAGACTTAAACCGATATAGTAAACAGGCATTAATTTTTTTATCTTACACACACACACACACACGCACGCACAGACTGTATGATGGCTGAGGATCTTTGGTATTCCGTGCCACTGTTGGCTCTATGAACTTGGCAGTTTTTCTGACAGCTTGACCTTTTGTTATATATTCCTCCAATCACACAGCACTAAATACTGTATTCATCACACACATACAGTACACACACACTTGAGAAAAAACACACACACACAAACACACACACACACACAAGTACGTCAGTGGCGGACTGACTGGGGGCAGGGGCCAAAAAAATGAAAAGGGCACCAGTGGGTTGAAAGTCATGATGCACTGTATCATGTTCTGTCCTCTAAAGGGTGTTCTAGAGCAAGGGTTCTCAAAATTTTGTAACTTAATTTTTACTTTTGAGTGTTAAAGAAAAATTGAGGACCACTTTTAAAAATAAATGAGGAAAAAGACCTTGACATAATCTAAAAAAGGAGAATGAATTAACTGGGCTGTGACAGCACAACATTCTACACACTGTGCATTTGACTCAGCATCACTACCTGCCACGATGAATCCAAATTTAACCTTCTCTGGAGTTTTTGTGGGCATAGGATTGTCCTCCAAATCATGTTATCATTTCAAAAACAGAAAAATTTGTGTCACTACAGCCGTTAGCTAGCTAACGGTGGCAAAACAAATTTCTCTCTGCCTGATGATATGTCCTGATTGGTTTGGTGATACATAACACAACTGGTCATTGAAAATATGCATTTTAATTTGATGTCCTTATTTTTGTGAATTATTAGGCAGATTTAGATGTAAAAATAGCTTTATAAATGTAATTCTGTATTGTTAATTTAAATCTAACCATTTGGAAGTACCACTGCCTTTGCGGTCCACTAGATGGCACTCTGAGGCCCAACATTAGGCCACAGCCCACTGGTTGAGAATGGCTGTTCCAGAAGGCACTTTAATGCGTGCTGTCCAATGGAAGGGCAGATTATCACATTGTCTTGGACGTTGGGCCACTCTGGAAGGCTTTTATATCATACAAGAGGGCACTTTTGCAGTGTTTTTTCATACATGGAGGCACCAAGGTGGGCAATTGCCACTTCCCGCCCCCTCTGAGTCCAGAAGTGAAGCACGTACAGGCATGTGGGCAAACAATGGCAAGTTTGGTCTGTGCAGAAGAAGCCTGGAAGACAACTTGTGATTGGTGATAGTGTAGCTTGACAAAACAGAAAGCTGTGTGTGTGTGTGTGTGTGTGTGTGTGTGTGTGTGTGTGTGTGTGTCTGCGTGTGTGTGTCTGCGTGTGTGTGCTTTCCTGACAGCCAGTACACAGTGTAATCCAACCAGGTGGCCAGAGGATTGCATGTATGTTGACCATGGAAGAATGCTTTATGGGTTATGGATTCATTTTGTCCTCTTAGTCTGCCTATTTGTCAGCTTGCCTGTCCGTCTATCTGTTTGTCAGCCTGTCTGTTCATCTGCCTGTCTTCCTCTGTTTGTTTGTCTGCCTATTGGACGTCTATCTTCCATCTGGCTGTTTGAATGTTTTTTCCCCCATATCTGTCTCATTTCGATCTTTTCTATCTTAATATCTGTCTAACGCTCTATCCACCTGGCTTTCTCACAGTCTGCCTGCCTATCAGTCCCTCAGTTGTCAGTCGTTATTAACTATTTGTCTTTGCTGTCTGTCTTCTTCATTTGTTGCAATCAGTCATGGTCTCTGGCATGCACTTCTTTTTCTGCTCTTTCCCTGCCTCCTCTTCCCTTCCCTCCTCTTTTCCCTTCCCGATAGTCCTGGTAACAAACTGCCATAATGCCTGTGAACCGCCTCAGGGGTTCTGGTCGTCTGATAATGTGTGTAATAATGCCTTTGCGTTTCCTTAGCAACACCATGGAGACGCCTCGCTTCATTCGTGGTTTGATTCGTTGCAGAAAAAAATGAATCGCTGTCAATGGGGTGGCTCTAAATTCTGCTGTTTCATCCCTGCAGTACTGGAAATGGTCAACGGAGGGCGCTAGAATGCAAGGCAAAGGCAGAGGCAGAGGACTGGCGGCGGCGGCAGCAAAATAAACCACAGGTCTCTCACAATGACTGAGCAACATTACAGCTCTCACACTGTGTTACTGCTGGAATTGGCTGGAGACTGAAATGAACTTCCATAGAATGGATTTCCTTTTTTTCCTCCTCTTCTCCATCCTCTTTCTCCATCCCTCCCGATATCCATCTATCAATTCTCTCTGTTCTGTTATTTAGAGCATGTTAGTGCCGACAGAAGTTTGCGACCCATAAGTCAATGCAGACTCCGGTGAATTGTTGTGATGGAGAGGCCCGGAGTGCACAGAGAGAATTATGATCAACAATCAATAGCCATTGACGCAAACACTTCACATACACACACACACAAAGTATAAGCCACACATGCACACAAGGCTTCCATCACTTTGATGTGATTGTCACTGCACCTGTTTTTAATCAACTTCCAAGGCCACACACGCACTTTCTTCATCCTGTCTTCTCTCTCTTTCTCTGCAGAGTCAAAAGCACAGAATAAAAAAAAAGAAAGAAAGTTACCAATAAATTATTATTGATCTTCAGTGTTGGCTGCTGGGCTCGGGATGGATCTCACTAGTAATTTTCACAGTCTCACCGTTTATCACCCAAACGGTTTGTGTGTGTTTTTCTGTGTACAGTATATGACTTCTCTCTACGTGTGTGTCCATCTTTCATTCTGTTTTTCTGTGCTGCATGTGCGTTTCTTTTTGTGCCCCTGTGTGTGTGTGTGTGTGTGTGTGTGTGTGTGTGTGTGTGTGTGTGCAGTTTTTTGGATAACCTGATTAGAATGGGTGACAGACACTAGCAGAAGGTTAAATTAGACTCCTTACCCTAAATGGAGATGTAGATTTAGATTAATTCCCTGGTGTTCGTCTTAAAGCTGCTGCGCTGCCTTTTTAAGGCGTGCCTGACACCCTTCAGTTTGATCGTTACACACCTTATATAAAGTCACAAGGTGGAACACCTGCACAATGTCATTCAACATAATCCATTCCTGTTATAAGAGCAAAAGTATGTAAGAAGGAAGGGATTATTTTTAAAAAAAAAAAAAATAACAGTGAACTGGTTGTTATTTAAAAACACCCAAGAAATTTACTTCCAGTGAAGTAAACAAAAAAGAAACATTCATACTATGAAAACTAACAAAAGCTTTGTGTTAATAATTAATTTAAGTCGACTGTCTTTGAATAAAAAAATAAACTGAAGTAATTTGTGTCATGTCATTTTTCTTTTTTTTTTTTCTTATTCTTTTTTCAAACAATCCTCTGGTAAATTGTTCGAGCTTCCTTTGCGGAGGATGTGCAGCATATGACAGAGAAATTTAACATGTTCAGAGGATTTTCTGTAACCCTTCTTCAGACTTTAGCTACTTTTTGTGTTTTACTTGTCAGGAGCATTGTCAGGTACAATCCAGTTGAATATCCCTGCAAAATTTACCACCAGAAAATGTGCCTGTCTCTGTGAAAGTTTGCTGCTGCCAGTGTTGATTTAACTGCCTGATAATTTTTGACAAGGTCAATGTTTTTGGTCTGCAGGGTAGACAAAACAAATATTAATCTGTAAACATTACCTAGAGTCTTAACTTCTGTACATTATGTACACCAAAAAAATCTTTAACCTGATAATACTGTGGACCAGTTTGATACAACTTTTGGTTGAAGTACAAGCCATAAAATGTTTTAATTTTTCCTCATTGACAACCATTTTCTTGGATTCAAACATTGACCATACATTTTGTAAACAAAATAAGCACTGACATTACAATGCATCCTGCTGTCCACAGTCCTGTACGGGTCACATTTTGGAAACGTGGACCCACAAAGCTGAGTACCAGGACTGACCCGTTATCCGTTACCCCCAAGTCAAATCCAGACCCGCCTGGAACCATTAAAGTTCTAATGAAACAGCTGGTGAAGTGCTTATTGGCTACATTTTTCCTATAAAACATTCAGCTACGGAGGGACTTGTCACAGACACTGATTGGCGTCACCAGAAGACAATAGTACTGAATGTGTGTGTTATGCCCCTGCTACCATGCGGCTAAAGTGGTATGCGGATGTAACGCTAGAGGCTGTCATCAAGCTGTTAGCGCAGTTAGCTCCAAGGTGCCTGGAGCTAATGGCAGTTAGTGGTTAGCTAACTTACTTTTTTTTTTTTGTTCAGCCAAAACCAGCAAAAACACCACCTCGCTACAGTACTGCTAACTGCTGTTAGCGCTGTAGGGGAGCGTACCTATGTTCCCCGGGTCCTATGTTCCCCGGGTCCTATGTTCCCCACTTTGTATGTGACCGGGGAACACAGGACCCTTTCTTTAGAAAAAGGGTCCTATGTTCCCCGCTGTTTTGCAAAAAGGTCCTATGTTCTCCGCTTTGTATGTGACCGGGGAACATCGGACCCTTTCTTTAGAAAAAGGGTCCGATGTTCCCCGCTTTTCCCCAAAAAGACCCCGGGGAACATAGGACCTTTTTTAAAAAAAAGGGTCCTATGTTCCCCGGTCTGTTATTTTTTCAAATAGCCTACTATATAATGTTGATATTTATTTATTTATTTATTTATATATATTTTTAATAGGCTTATGTACAGGGCATATGACGCACATTCGGCATCAGCGCCTTCAGAGAGCAGTGGCGCTTTCCAGGGTGCTGATCCTGCCTTTGATTATTTGTTATTGTTCGGTACTGTTTCACTGTTATTTTCTGCAGTTATTTTTGCACAAATTCGTACTTTGTAATTTGACAGTGCCCATAGATAGCCTTTTGGGGGGCGAAGGGATTAATATTTTTCATAAAATTGGATTTTCTATCCTAGAAACAGAATAGAAACTATCCTGCACTATCCCGATGTATGTAGGTTCCAAGCCTGATCATTTTAGTTTTATCTGATGGTATTAATAATTATTACTGAGGCAGAACGTCATTTCAACATTAATCA